>JAOBAZ010134439.1:0-11004 GCA_026546875.1 Pteroeides caledonicum | reverse complement strand
AAGTTACATACCGGGCTTGGTTTTGTCATAGAGAACATGGTTCGGGAGCTGAATTAAAATTCAATACAACTCAACATTTATGCAAGTTTGGGTTCCTTTTTGGTCTCATGTCAATTGTATTTTGAGATGGTTAACCAATAACAGTACTTCAAAGTTTTCTTGTCCAATCTTGCGTTTAAAGTTCCAAGACAACGCGCACGTGACGAATTAGGAACACATTTCTGGATAAACCTGGACATAATGAGTTCTATTAAATTTTAGTTGAGGTTCCAAACCATGATTTAGTGACTATGTAATGAAAATTTAGGGGGTAATGGTTTGATGTTATTTATCAAAAAAGAAATGGCTGGCGGCGACAAATAGCGCCCAGCCCTCTCCTAGGGGCTTCCAGCACGCCACTGCGTTTGTCAACAAACAGCAACACAGAGAGCGTGGTGACACCAAATAACATGAACAGAAGGTCAACTCAGTTCGGAACCTTTGAAAGCTGTGTTCTCGCACATATCTCATTACGCATCTTGTCCGCCGTTACTGTGACCAGGGGACTGGATGTTAACACAACAGCTAATAAACACGTTATTGAACTGGCTGGTGTACCACTCTGGCCAGTAAACTACCTACTTCTGTTCAATCCTGGCAGGGCTTGAACAAAACTGGCAGGGCTATGGTGTCAAGCAGCTATTCTCACAGCAATTGATTCGCACGTTGCATTTATTAAATTATTAGATGTTATATCCATTGTTTTAAGTATGGTACTGGAAATTGTTTAAGCGCTTCGATGGAGTAACGAAGCAACTAAACATTATCGCGGTGTGGGCATTTGGTCACGGGCTGGGATACCTTGCTACTTCTGACCCAAATATCTCAAGAACTAAACAAGATATGAAGAAACTGTAAAAGACTATTAGATGCCCTTTTGAAGGATCTTTTCGTAAAGCAATGACATTTTTTATTGCCAATGTCATTTAAATTAGCATACATGAAAGTTCCTGGCCAGTTCCCATGGTTACCTTCGCTGCTATAAAGCATTCATGTATCTTAACGGTTTAGGTACTGCTGTGGCAATATTAAATACAAGATCAAAACGCGAAAAGGTGGTAAATTGCCAAATGTGTGAAAAGTTTTGCCGACGTCTTAAACGAATGTCCTTCTCAGTTTGATCTGATGAAGGGCCTTCGCTCGAAACTTCAGCAAAACCTTTCACATTTCTGGCAATTTACCACCTTTTTACTTTTTGATCTTTCATTTATCATAACGCTTTGCATACCCATGGACTATTTCTTGTTTTTCTTGTCGGCGAGGTTATCGGAAATTATATTTTTCTGCTCGCTAATGTGCTTTAAAAGTACAAAATATTCTCACTTTTGTTCAAAGTTCTAATGCAAATGAATCACTAATATTACACGTAAAAAAATGAATTTAAAATTACTGTGCTATTACTCACATATCTTCGGACAACTAATAGAACAATTTTCAACATTTTCATAAGCGTACAAACCCTGCTCTTTTTGAGCACCCTCCAAAACTGTACAAAAAGCTGTCGTGCAACTCGTTTAGAAACAAATAATCAATATGCATATAACACTTTATAAGATTTTTAGGGGGGAAATATGTATATTTTAAGAAAGGTCTAGTGTGTTCTAGGAAACGTTCTTAGGCGTGTTCTAGGAAAAACCCTGTGTATATTCTAGGAAGAATCGTAATTTTGTATGTTCTAGGAAGGATCATTTTGTGTGTTCTTGAGAAAATCCTTTTGTATGTTCTTTAGAAAAATCTTGTATGTTCTAGGAAAAATCATTCTGTACTTCCCAAAACATTACTGACAACCGAAATATCAACCTTTTTGAAAAGCGTACATTTGTCCTGGACCCATTTTCCCATTAGCGCACGCTTTGAAGGCTTGTAAAAATGTTGTGATTCACCCCTGGAAACAAAGAGAACGTTTTGAATATTTGTACCCATATATTTTTTTACTCATTTTTCTTATTTAGGAATTCTTTTCAAAATTGTTCAATCAACTCGTCAATTTCATCTCCGACGACTTTCTTTTCCCCTGTTTCATCTGGAACATCACCAATACCAATACTGCAGGTAAATTTCAGCAGCATTTCTTACGACAGTGGTGTGTGTGCGTGTGCGTGCATTAAAATATCGGCATACGTGTCACTACCTAACTTGAAGTCAAACATTGAACCAATTAGGAAACAGACCTTCACCCTAGTGTGGCGTTAGCCCACGTAAAATAATAAATTGTCGAGTTAAGTTGATCAGGAATTTTCTAAGCTACTAGGCACATTTCCACGATAAATACAAACCTCGATATGCATACATGAGGACCTCTGTCCTCCATATATACATATAGGAAAAGAGACTGTCAGAGTGGAAGTACCTCTGAATGAAACGAAGTCAGAGTTTAAAGCTTGTTTCCCACTTCGACCGTAGTGTATTGTAGCGAATCGTAACGTATTGTAGCGCATTTGTTTGTTTCGCGAGCACCAAAGTGGGACTAATAAGCTTAGCGCAAAAGAAAATGGTACGTTGAGCTACGATACAACTGTAGTGAAAAAAAAAGGCTAAATACTGTACTGGAAAAGTGAGTAAGAGTAACGTTTGTTTCGGAGTAATCTTTTGTGTACATTATTCATTGGTAAAAAGAGTAACCTGTATGGCATGAGGTAACGCGAGCGTGTATAAATACGATTTTATATTTTTTGTATAGAGAATAACTTCCGAATCAACGATAGAAGAGACCAGAGCATGGTTAGCACACAACCGCTTTCATGCTATTTTACCACAGTTAAACAACTACACAGGTTCGTTTATTATTATACGGTCTTAAACCAAGATCGCTTTTGATTGGTCAGTTCGTTTTTTCTCCTTAGCGATGGGGTAGTAACCTTTTGTTTGACAGGATTTAACCACTTATGAATATTTACATCAGAATCACCCTAGACAATAGGTTGCTACCATGTCGCTCAGGAAAAATTGAACTGACGAAACCGGAGCGATTTTGGTTTAAAGCCGTAGAACGCTTATATATTACAAAATTACAATACGCTAATTTTCAACATCCAAATAATGGTCCGACAAGTGAGTGATGACGTTAAAGGTCACCGAAAATGTTAAATTCTAAAATTTTCTCTTCCTATATTCATAAAATATACATTGAGAAAAACTGCCTACCGAATTATAAAGGTTATACGGTAAAGACTTCGCGAGATGTTCTTGTTTGAAGTTCATGCATCTGGTAATTAATGAATGGAAATCCGAAAGAACCATAAACTGTTCGGTGTAACGTCATTTGTACCATTAACGCATAGCTAACATGTGAAATAACATTTACTACATCATTCACAATATCGTACTTGTTTCTATAATAATACAACGGAATTAATAGCACAACACAAGAATAAACAAAACATTGAGTTTCATCAACTCATGTTTTTCCTGCTTCCCTGCAGCTACTGTATTGGACATGTCTGACTCTAAACTACCTTAGATGTTTGACATTATTAATGCGGACTGGGATTACCTGTTTTTAACATTCCAATTGCGGGTGACAATTTAAAGAAAAATGCCAAATGTGAACTTATGCAGTTAAACTAAAAAATATAGTTACTCCTTGTAATTGCTGGATCGCAGTTAGTGTATTTTTTTTAATACATGATATTTCCTTTTAGGGGGTGATTTGATGAGGCTAAGCAAAAAAGACATTATCCTTATAGCTGGAAATGCCGAAGGGATTCGACTGCACAATTTAATTCAGGCCAGGTAAAAAGAGACCCCAAAATCGCTTCCCGAAGTCGTTTAAAAAGTTGTTTTTGCATTTATCAACTAGTAAAATTATACTAAAACAAGTATTTACCGAGTCTGTATTTTTACCTGAGTGGTTATCGGTAAACATTGACCTCGACTTCGTCTCGGTAAATATTCTCCGATACTCACCTCGACTTCGATAAACAATTGTTAAATAAGAACTGTTTGCGGTTTTAGGACAGCAAAACCTGTTCTGACAATGTACATCTGTGTGGAGCCAATGCAAGACTCGGCAACGATGAAAGAATACCAGGCGGTTTATTTAGAGACGTTAACCCTCCAAGAATTATTAAACAAATTACCACCAAAGTGCAATTTGCAAAGTAATCAAGTGTCAGCAGTATTCAGGTTAGATATTTGTCGCTGAATGTATAGACTTAATTGGATAACAGACATCTGGGTGTCATTTCGTGCTTGCTTCATGGAGGTGATATTACATCCCAAATTTCGGAGCAGAGAGTTATAAAAAAGAACAGAACTTTGTCGTTTGTCCGGTAATGTACAAACAATACTTTGGCGTATGTTAAGTATCTCTTACAAGAATTTTACTCCACATTTACATCTGATTCACATGAGTTTTACATGTGTTTCACATGTGGTCATATGCAAGTCCCATGTCACGTACACGCGCGGAATCGCACAACCTGTTCGCAGCTGTTAACAATGTTGTTCGATGCAGTTTTCAACAGGATTGAACATGCTTGAGCTGGCCAGGTGAATCATTATTGATATCATACCTGTTCATACCTGATATCAATGTTGTTCTTACTTGTTGTTATCAACAGCCATGATTTATCACGTTACAACAGCTATGAACAACGTTGTTGAACCAACAGGTTCAACAACGTTGTTCAACATTGTTCCAACAGCCATGAACAATACTGTCCGCTCAACAACCTTGTTCAAGCATGATATCAATACTGTTCAGGGCTTGTTGAGCCAACAACATTGTTCACTCCTGTGATGTTTATGCGTGTGTACTTGTCATATTAGAACACGCCACGTGAAATTTTTGTAAGGATCAGTAATAGTAGCCTACATGGCAAATAATTCCATCCACATTTATTGGAGAACACGGTTTGGAAACTTGTTTAAATGTTATTATGTTCATGCAAGTTCACAGTCCATTCTTGTCACATGTTTATTGTATTTTACGGTGATTGATCAATAACAGTCCTTCAAATTTTTATTGTCCACTGTTCTAGCTGATCTGACCGTGAGAAAAGGCCTGGCACTAGCGAGAAAATCGAAATCCTTTTTGTTGTTTTTCATGACTTATATCTTTGCTTTTCGTTGATGAAACTTGCTGAAACGTAGTGATTATGTGTAATAAACAACATTGTAAGTCGGTCATAAATTTGGGAACGAAGTAAAGTAAAATTCCAGAAACAATTGGCCGTTTTGATCGAAAAATGGATTTCTATTTGACAACTAGTGCCAGTCCTTCTCCGTGTTTTCAGATCATCTTGTTAGCGTGAATGATTCGGTCAAATTATTCATATTAGTTGTTTGGCCAAGAAGACAATACGCACGTGATGTTGAGGAACCCAAGACTTGGGTACTCTTGGACACTAATTTAAACGATGGTTCCGTTAAATTTTGATAAGCTTCCATACCATGCTCTTCAATAACTATGTTCCATCTCATGTTTCAGCAGATTCATAAACGTTGTTGAATACTCAGTGACATAACGATGGTGCTAATGATGGTGTTCGAAAATTCGAGTTTTAAAGTATGCAAACTCCGAAGCTTTTCCAAATTAGTGATTTGCATTTGCACAACCCGTTGTGGCAAGTGGCCCGGAACCGTATAAACAAACCCTTTCCAAAAATGACAATTGCTGCGAAGCCTTAAACTGGAAATCTATCCCAGATATTATTCGTTTCACCGAGAGAGTTGGAGCCGGAGAAAAATTCTCGAATAACGGAGAGATCACCTAAATCCGTACCGGTAGTTAAAGTGACAAAGCAAGTTTTTTTCAGGCCGTCCACCCAAGTATTGACCCATAACCAAAAATGCGCGAGTTTGAATAGTTGTCGGGCAGACAACTTTTCAAAATACTGGCGAGCTATACTAGTATAGTTTTTAATCCCTTTGAATCTTTGCAATCCTGGACATATTATTTGATATTTTTGTACCCTGGTTCTCTCAAATGTTGCCAAAATCAACTGGTGTGTATATATGGTTGCGTTTATTAAATTTTATAATATGAATTGTCAACTGAATGAATCGTCAAAGCGCGGTCGATTAAAAACCAGGCAGTGGAAGACCTGTTTTGTCCCCACGATCGTCCCCACAAGAATAAGGCTAAATATAAAACGTAAACTATTCCTAAGAATGGAGAAACATTGTTATTGAATAAGGATTGAAAAACGTTACACTAAACATGAGAACTTGAAGAGTCCAGGGGCGGATCCAGCTAAGAAGTTAGGTAATGTAAACAATATGAGATTAAATAATTATCCACTCTTATGCGCGCTTCAACAGATAGTAAGCGATTTTATAATGATCGTGAATTTCTGACCGTGACTCGAGCCACAGTTGCATCCCCCTGGATGCAGTTGCATCCCCCTGAAAACAGCGATACGGTACGCCATTCCCAAAACATCACTATAATAATAACAATTCGTTTACCTATGATGTCAAAGCGATTGTAGACGTTTGTAAATGACCAGAGGGTAATTTCATGAAAAATATAGAGGCATTTGCCGCTTCCGAAATAATCTTAATACATGCCAGACTGCAATGTATCAACAATCGGTTACTACTCATGTCTCGCATCACAAAATATCCAATATAATTTACCCAATCAACGGCGTGACACAGCCCCTTTAATAAACAATTCTTCAAGGATGTCGAGTATGATATGAGAAATTATTAACGCCGAGGTTTGTGTTATCTGCCTAAGTTTAGGCCGAGGCAGATAACAGAAACCGAGACCTACTAGAACCGAATTCAATAACTGTTTTATTTATTGAAAATAATCCACTCTCAGTTAAAACGTATGCCTCCAATTGCGTCAAGCGTGGTGTAATGTTTTAAAGGTTCTACCGAGAGGATATGACGATTTCACGGACAACTTTCAACCAATCAAAACGTTTGAATTATTTTTAATAAATAATGACCTCAGTTACACCACGTTATCCATACTTTCCACGTTTGAACCCTAGTAACACCACTGTAAAAACTCTAGCAGAATTCACAACAGGACGTAAAATTAAATTTAACAACCGTAAAATATTTTGTATGTTTTAAAATTATTTATAAAAATTTTAAAATGTTAATAAAAATATTTAAAAAAATATAAAAATATTTATAAAAAGGGACAAACCAGGCCTGAAACCAGTTGCAGTTGTATGAAAGACTTTTATGAGCCTACCTTGGCATGGGCATTATTTGCCCAATTATTTTTCTTAACCGAGATATTTAACTTTGTTTTAATGACTTTGTAACCCATGTTGTTCATGTTTGTTCAAACTGGGGGGTGCGTTCCTGTTTTGAGTGCTATGACGTAATTGAGTGACAGCAACCCAAAAGCCATGTAATAGTACAGCGCTTCAGGGCCCAAGTGCGCTTTCGTAGCTTACTTGAAGTATTATACTGGCTTTACTAGGATTACTTAAAAATTATACTAGGTTTACAATTTGTACAGCTTATTTACCCTGTCACACATGCTTATTTTTATTTAGGCAAGTTCCGACCGGTATCTGCATTCTTGTTAATGACGAGGTAGGTTTTGTAATGACTTTCATATTATTAAATTTTGCTTTTCAGTTTACTTTCTGAAGGTACAAAAAATATGTAGAAAATAACACATGAATGCGCGTAAATATGACATTTTGCTCAGGACGAAAAATAAACGTCAAGTTTCAACAGACAAATACAAGAAGAAAGCATGCGCCTAAGGCTAGGAGACTTAGACCAGAAGTTTACTTCACACAATCCGCAATGCTACATCACTGTTCCAACACAGATTTTGATGACGTCACAAGCTGGGTGAGATGTCTGTAAATTGTTCCCGGAGTAAACAGGTTTTGAAGCAAAACCTATTTAAGGTATTCGTAGAGTGTTGGAAAGACAGTGTCTTCACATTAACAAATTTGTGATTCATATGGAATTCTAGTTTTAAAGATAAAAACTGTCGTGACCCCGGTTTTGACGTCATGTATACATTTGCATGCATAATTATAAAAATCAAGATGGCGAGCCTGAGGTGAGGGCGAGCAAACTTTAAGGTAAAATATGTCGAAAACACAGAAAGACATGATAAAGTTGTAAAAGAAGTTATTGAATAGTTTTATACGTTCTTTCATTTGACAAAATAAAAAAACATGTTGCCATTTCCCTTTAAAAGCAATAAAGGTCCCGGAATTTAGGTGGTATTTTAAGTACTCAGACCAGTAGTTAAAAATTTATCCAAAATGGCTGCCTGTCTAACTGGTTCACTGTTCAACTTTCGCGTGAGCTTATATTAGTTTTATATGACTTTGAACCATGTATGAAACATTCAATGAGAATTTCTTGTAAAATCGGTTGTATTTTGTGTCAAATACTGTTTATGATGCTTGTATCCTTTAATGTTTTTTAATCTACATAAAATCTTCACCTAAAATGAGAAATACATTTAGAGACGCATTTTTAAAATTAATTTTAAAATTTTCCGCGAAAATTATACAGCCCCCATACGTTGAAATAGCAAGGCCCCAAAATTGGAGTCGGCCGCACTTAAATATCGACAGACCCAGTGTTAATTCAACAAGTTAGTGTCGTACTAACTTGTTGAATTAAGGGCGGCAGTGAATCGTATACATACGTCTGAAACGGACCATAGTCAGTAGAGTAGATGGTCTGGAAGCTCAGTAAATATTCAGTAGAACTCATTATGTTATTGTCTGGGCTTATGCAAGTTTGTGCACTTTCGTAATCACGTGCCTATTGAATATTGAGGTAAACAACCAACAAGAATGATTCGGAAAAGCACTCATCCATGAGTGTGAACAATGGAAATTTAAAGCACTGTTATTGGTTGATCGCCTCAAAATACAATTGTCACGTGATGACGAAGGTTCGCAAAGTTTGTATAAACCGAGTTCAACATAGATAATGAGTTCTATTGAATTATTAACAAGCTTCCAGACAATTTATTTTACTGACTATGAGCAGACTAACTCACTAATTTATCGTGGATAAATCAGTGAGTAATTCGCGCACAGTTCTGTTGCAATGCGACGAAGCCTTTCGAAATGGATAGCAATCCCATAGTCTCAGTTGTAACGAAACATTTTCCTTGCACTTATACAAAATACGCTAACGTAGCACAAGTATTACATTAAATAGTTTGGGAACCACGTTGTCAGGCATACTGAAACATAAATTATACATGTATATAGACAACATAAATTAGTTTATGTCATATAATAGGGGGAGCGGCCCAGATGAGTCTGCTATCACAGACTAGGTTGGCAGCTGCCACTTACTTCATTTAACAATCCAAACAATGAGAGGCAGCATACGTTGTTTTAATATCATGCTTCGCCGTCGATTATGCAGGATTCTTTGGTTGTTAGTTATTGTTATTCAGTTCTCTCAGATGATTGTAATTTACCATGTTATGCAAGAGAACATCTCGATGAAGGCAGCCATGAAAGAGATTACTCCAGTGATTTGTAACAGACGAACAAATCCAATGCACAGTGCCAATGTTGACAATTTCACTAATAAGATGCCGAAAAGTAAAGGACATGTGCGCATTTTTCTCCCGTCTAACTTGACAATTCTATTGTTTAGACAACGTAATGATAGATTCAACAGGCAGGAGTTTGACAAGCAAGTGACAAAGCTTAAACGAGCGTTTCCCTCAGTGATCACAGGCAGCGACAACAATGAAACGCTTGGGAAGTGGTTGAATTATCATCTATCTCGGGTCAAGACGGAGTATTTCTTTCTCTTAGAATCCAGCGTGTCGCTCTCAGCTAAACCCCAGGAGAACATCGCTTGGTTGTGGAACGCTTTAGAGCAATTCGCTGAGCTCGATTTTGTTGGAGGGTCGTATTTGTCTGAAGGGAAATTCCGTGTACCTTGCAGTCGATATCGTTTATGCAGGTGGACCTTTTCAGAAAGTTATGAATATAAAAGATCCTTAGAAAATGTTATGATCTGCGATGGCATTTCGTCTTCGTTCATGGGAAGAACCGACAGTGTAAAAAAAGTGATGGGAGGCTTTGATGAAAAGATGCCTGATCTGTTGGTAGTGAAGGACTTTTTTCTCAGAGCTAAAAAGTATAATGTTGTGTGTGGAATAAGACCCAATGTGATGTTTCTTGTTCGTCATTTTAAGAGTTTGTATCAGTTGTGGAATTCCCGGAACATAACGGTCGATCATCTTGTCCCATTCGCCGTTAAACACAAGGTTTTTATTTTTAAAGACATTGACGGGAGTGAGATTGAGCTCTGCAGTGCAACAAGTCCCCTCAGTGGCCGAGGTTTGTGTATTGAAGCGAACTCACACAAGGTTATGGCCGGTAGACACTGGGCATACAGTGGTCTTTTTGCCTACCCTTACATATTGAAATATCTTGAGATCGCATTAACAGAGCTTACAAAATTGTTCGCTAAACACAATATTACTTACTTTGTTGGTGGAGGAGTGAGTTTGGGAGCGATTAAAATGCGTTCTATTCTACCTTGGGAAGCAGGAGACGTTGACATTGGTGTTTATGATATGGATTTAGATAAGCTTTATAAGTTCTTAAAACCACTGACTGAAGAAAAGGGTTACATTGTGAGAAAGCATCTCAACGAAGCCGTCCATGTGTTCTGTACGCCAAAGAACGTTGGGGACGTTTCTGGGGGGATAGCTACTATCTTTTACAATACAAGAAAGGCTCCACCGAAAAGTGAATTCATAAAAGTTCAGACAAATGGCGCTTGGGTCACTTACCCAAGGGATCTTATTTCTAAGTTAATAGAGGAATACGGACACGGTTATCTTGAACATAAGTTGTACGGTGGACGCGAGGCAGTGCAATGCAAGGTAAAAGGTCACAACGCCTGCTTACCAAATTTCAGCACTTTGTTTCAAGGAAAAGGTGGAAACCTAAGGGAATATTACTGTAAGGTGTAATTCCTTGTTATTCTATTTTGTGTATTATATTTCAGTAACACGTCACAACACTTTTCGTGTCTTAA
>JAOBAZ010134438.1:0-18751 GCA_026546875.1 Pteroeides caledonicum | reverse complement strand
CCAGGTTGAAACTGGAGCTGTCTGTCCTATCGGCTATAGATATACTATGTAAATGGCAGTTGAAAAGCCCTTTGGGAAACGACACTAAATATAATAGTATTATAAATATATAGTTAAATATAATGTAAGTATATTTAAATATAAAATAGTATATATGAATTAAATTTATACTGTGGTAAACTGTTAAAACCCATTGCCTACAACATTTTTCACTGTCATCTCGAGCGATGTCATTTTAAACCCGAAAACTATCATGTTGAGACAGCTTTTAAACAAGCAGTGTAAAACCATTATCTTTGTTACAATCTTTGGCGTTTGTGTGTGTGGTTATGTAATAATACCAGGAAAAAATTTAAGATATTTTTGGAGGTTTATCTGATCTTCCAGAATTGACGCCGAAATTGCTATCCATAAGTCTAAGAAGGAAATTATTTCAAACACTTCAATCAGTTTTTCATTAGTTTCAAATGACGAAAATATACGGTAGACATAAATCAAAATGGCGGAAACGCTGTGAGGAGGGGAGGTGGGTAGTTTGAATGTCACAATTTCAAATCCGTTTGTGTACGTTGGACTCGAGACTTGGAAAGATTTTTTACCACTACTTACTTGTTCAAAGCATTCCCAAATGTCCCAAAAGGATCCCCAGCTCCTCCACCATCCCCGGGAAAAACGTACAACATACCGTCATAACCAAATAACAGTTGTCCACCGTTATGATTTGGCATTGGTTGTGCTATTTTTAAAACCATTTTCTCAGACGCGGGATCAAGTTGATTTGAATCATTCTTAGAAACTTGGAATTCAGTCAACACCGTGTAACCTCGTGGATTTATCTTCCACCATCTTCGACGATCTTTTTTCTTGACTTTTTTAGGAATTTTATCTCTTATACTGTAATAAACAAACACACGTCCGTTTTGACGGTAGTTTGGATGAAAAGCTATGCCAAGAAGACCACGTTCATCTCCGAAATATGGTGTAGTATATATCTTGTGTGTTATATTTAAAAACGGTTTACTTAGCTTTGCCCCGTTTTTTAAAATAACATACACAACTCCAACTTGTTCGACCACAAACATCCGACGTGTTTGATCGTTGGCGTGAACAAGTGCAAGAGGAGAGCGTAATCCACTAATGACTTCTCTGACACATAAACAACCTTTTTGTGTTGCATACGAGTTGTTTAACGTGTTCCCAACGTTATCATTCAGTCGTTTTAGTGTCTTTCTTATTCTGGGATAACATTGATCAGCAATGGTAATCATTTGCGATTGTTGACAAAAATACCTGACCGTGGTATTTTTTGCTTTCAATACATTACCCCAAATAAACTTCACAGCTTTCTTGCAGTGTTTCACAAAGTTCGTGCAATATTTCGGATTTAAACATGGCAGGGCAAGTTTTGGTTGAAATTTCGAGTTGGATTCAGCATTAAAAATATGCGCCGACCAAGAATGACATTTCAGACAGATAATGTGTGACAGGTACCTTCGACATCGGGAGCGCTTGTGTCTTGGCACCTGATGTATTGCCCTTCGATAGAACCTCCTTAACGCGCTACTTTCCTGGTTAGTACAGCAACTTAAGTGCGACGAATCTCCACAAAAATTTAATCTTTTTTTTGGCTTAAACGGTGGTCCAGAATCTAAGCATTGTGGATGACCATAAACCAGTGGAATAGTTAAAATTGACGCCAGAAACAACAGAGGAATCGCTCGTTTAATGTAGGCTGGAGTAAAAAGCCAAGAACGCGACATGTTGATGACTTGTTTTCAATGTTGTCAAGTTGCCAGACAATGGATTATTTGCGGCATTCGGCAATTTGACCCCTGGAAATTAACTGAAGCTCTTCTTTTTATACGTCTCATATGACCTGGTTATGTGATAAGCTATGTCGTGTTTGAGATAGGTAAATCGACAGGTGTTAGTCAGATTAAATTCCCTGGTGTTAGCCCGATAAAATGCTAAAAGTCGTCAATGGCGCCAAAAAGGTTAAAACTCTAAATTGTAATGCGTGGCGTTTTTGATCTGGTGCCTTACCAAACATGACGAGCGGCAGGCGTTTATATCTGAGTGTCCTGAACACTACAATCAGAGTTGTGTACAGCGAACTTGAAGCCGTAATCTCATACCCAGGCTATTACCTCCGCTCCCAGGTCGCTTCCACTGACTATATATATAGGTCAATAGTCGCTCTCCCTCAACTTGGGACCGTTCTCTCCCTCCTTTCCCTTGTTCTCTTTTTGGCCCTTATACAACTTTGGAGTGGATCGCTAACAAAACATTTGTATCAGATCTATCCAAAAAATTATAAAACGAGAAAACTACGAGTCGTCTTCGTATCGCCTTGGCGCGTAAACAACCAATAGGAATAATTTGACGCAATAATAAACGCGTAAGGTTGAACAATAAGCTTTGAAGTACTGTGAATGGTCAATCGTCCTAAAATAGAAGAACCCAAACTTGAATAAACATTGACCAACATATTTAATGATCTAGTTATAATAATAATAATAATAATAATAATAATAATAATAATAATAGTAATAATAAAAATAACAATAATAATAATAATAATAATAAAAAGTAATAATAATAATAAGGGGGGTTGCAGGCTTCTACGTACCATCACAGAATAAGGAATAAACAGAAGATCGACTCAAGTCGGAACCTTTGAAGTCTGTGTGCTTGCGCATATCATATTACGCATGTTGTCGGTAATTACTCTGGCATTAACAAAACAGTCAATAAATAAGCTGAACTGGCTAGTCCGCCATTACTCTGGCCCGTAAACTGCATAAAATCTGCATAAAATATTAAGGACACGTTGTACGACTGAGTTTGTTCCTACAGGGGGAGGGGTGGTGAGAAATATGACCACAATGAATGTTTGAAAAGAATACATAATTTCCTCATTATAACTAATACCACCCCCCATAGAAACAGCATAATTTAAGGAAATTTCCTTAAAAAGTGAGAACAGTGCGACTGAGTTGGCTTAATTCTGTTTATTCAGTGGCGTTGTGGCCATGGGCAGTGCGCGCATGAGTGCGCGGCCCGGAGCTACGTGGCGGGGAGTAGCGGGAATATTCTAACTTTATCAAGATGGCTGACGTTGGAGAGAAATCTGATTCTTATTGTTACTCAAGAAAAAGTGATTTAAATTTGGGTAATATTGTTTGGCCGATAAACGATGATACATTTAATGTTAGCAAAGTAAGTTTGACAAAGATTACAACTTTGTTTAAATCATTTTTCATTTTAAATCGAATCATTTTAATTTGTAGCCTATTTATTTTATGTTGTTTTAATTAGTTTGACAAAATCTTGATAAAAAAATGGCAGTCAGCGATGACCAATGGGCATTTTAGATATAATTTAGACGAAGTTAAGACGAAAATTATTCCTGGAAAGTATAATTATGTAGCTCAGGTAAGCATTGTTTAAATTAGTTAAAATTTGATATTATTAATATAACCAAAATTTAATTCAAAAATAATTTACTGGAGCAAATATCAATATGTCACAATTTAATTTAACTGGGAAACTATTTTTTTCACCAATTAGTTAAATGTGCGCAGAGCAACCGACAGACGACCACCAGCCTTATTTAGAAGTGTGAGGGAAAAGTTTAATCAAGAAAGATTTAATTTTTTGAAAGTTCCCTCTAAGGAGGTATAGTTTATTGTATATATTCTTGTCTATTTTGCCCTAGAATTATTTGTAAGCAGGATATGTATGGTACGTTATTGCACCTGGATCTTTCAGTTATAAATGAAATGGTTTTGGACATTCAAATCTATTCAGTATTATATATAGCCTACATAACTAATAGAATGTTCCATCAAATGCTAAAACAATGTTTAAGCATTTCCATTGTTACATACATAATACATTTCTTGGTAGGTTTTATTTGAACTTCACCGAAATGAAGATTTACCAGATACCGAAAAATGTTGCTCTAAAGGCAAGGTGGTAGCAACTATTTTATAAATAATCCTGATAAATAATGTATTGTAAAAGCCATATTGCAAGATACTTGCTTTGATTAATAAACATGACTTTCCCCTGGCTAAATTAGGCCATATACATTATACAACCTGCATTCATTATGTATTAACAATATAAGATTGTGATAATTACATCCATGTTCTGATAGAGTAAAGTACATGTGTTTAGCAAACATTTCTACATTCACAATAATGTTTTGTATTGACAACAGTTAGTTTTTAACTCTTTTGTGATGGGCTTGTTCCTTGACAAGCAAAATTGTCTGAAGTTAACCTAATGTACAGTTATAAAAGGTCAGCTGTTGACTGAAAATGCTTGCTTCATGTTTTTAATGAAGTTTTAATTTTTTTTGCTGTTTCACCAATTTACTTTGTCAAAGTCATCTTCAATAAAGGTTTGTGCTTATCTAGGCAAAACATCAAGTGATCATTAATGTTAGTCCTATTGAGATGGGGCATGTTCTACTGGTGCCTTTTATTGATGACTGTTTGCCTCAGGTATGTACAAACAGTAAATTGACTAACATGCATAATTCATTTTGCTAGATACATTACTGTACTTTTTATATGTTTTATAGTTCCCTTGTAATCTTTAACATACAATACTTGTTTCTTGTTGTTCATATAATGGCTAGTTTAATAATTATAATTTATATTTTTATTTTGTAGATTTTAACAGTCAGTTCTTTAGCTATTGCCTTAGACATGGTTCTCCTAAGTAATCATAGGTACTGTCTTATATGTAATACTATGATTGCATCTTACATGTAATATTATGATTCCATCTTATACATAATACTATGATTCTATCTTATATGTAATACTATGATTGCATCTTACATTGTATATTTGTATATATATGTAATACTTTGATTGCATCTGTGCACCAAAATATTAATTCATGTGCCCCAGGGCCACTTAACATGTTTTACTATGCTAATGCCACATGATTTTACTTGCCCAGGGGAAACCCCATAGGCAATAGAATAAATTACCATCAGACCATATATAGAAAATATATAGCTATAATGAGAAATTTGTTTTTTTATCTTATTATAATTATTTATTACATTTGTGTTATTTATATTTTTATTTTGTAATCCATATTATATTTTTTTTATTATAGAGGATTTAGAATTGGTTGGAATAGTTTGGGGGCATTTGCTTCAGTAAATCATCTTCATTATCATGCTTTATATCTTGATTACCCCATATTGGCTGACAGTATGGTAAGAGAACTTTGTGTTTCAAAACATGCTATATATTTATATATTATGCAATACCGGTAATTTATAAATATTTTGATCATTCTGTTACAGAAAGTGTCTTCTGTTTGTAATGGTATTTACGAGACCATACATACCAAAAGTCATGGTTTCGTGTTTCAGCTAGATGACCATGACAACACTGACCAACTGGCTAGGTATTTTTTTGCTTTTTTTGTATTAATATATAATTGTATATAGTTTGTATTATTTCCTTGGCATTCTAACAAGTGTAAAATAGCAAACAAGTGTTTACCCACTTTGTGCTGAAGTGCTGGCTGCAAATTGCCTGACCACTTAAATGATTTTACCAGTATTTTGGCTAATGCCAAACACTTTTCCTTGGCCTGCATGAGCAAACCTGTTCTTGCTAATGAGTTAAATCTAGTAATAGTTCATTATGATTTTACAGGTTGATCTGCAAATTAACTACATATTTTATTGACAAAGAAATTCCTCATAACCTTATTATAACAAGGGGAGAAAATTTCCAAAATGCCAGCAAAATAACACTTAGAGTCTTTCTATGCCCTGGAAAAACATTTTATGGTAAGGTAAAATGAAATAAAATAAAGTAAAAATAAAATGAAATACTTTATTTTTAATAAGTTATTTTAATCTTAATAAGTTATTTTAATCTTATTTATATTAAATCAGTAAGATGTGTTTGTCACATATAAATATTTTCTGCACATAGGTATTAAAAATTTATCTGATCATTTGGTTTCATGTTTTGATATTGCTGGGTTTTTACTCATTAAAGGTATGCAAGCTATTTCATTTCGTAAGTTCAGCTTTTTTTTTTACTATGAAGGGCTGTGTGATGATCCTTTCAATTGTGCTGCCTTAGAAAAGGGAGGTCACTTACCAGTCAAAGGTACTACGAGAATCAACATGTTATATATGGTGACAACTGTTTATTTATGAAACCGACATATACAAAATTAAAATTTAGGCAAAAAGGGTCATAATACATTTTTTTGGGAAGGGTTGGCCATTAATTGTAAAGTCTTAAATTGTCTTATTATCTAGTAAGAACTAGTATACACATAAAGCCAACTTTAATTTATTTTCAATTTTTTATTAGAACAAGAAGCATATGATTCCATGACAGAAGAAATGGCAAATAACATTTTAGAAAAATTTTCATTAAGTGAAACAGAATTTAATGAACTTAAATGTAATGTGAGACAGTTGGTAAGTAATGGATAAAGCAATTAGCAGTAAAGTCAACTGGCCATCCAATTTAAAAAAATTGTCTGGTATACTAGAGATATGTACCAGTTACAGATAAAATCGCATTCTATGCTTACCATGCTTTCTGGAATGTAAGCTGCACCCTTGAATAAACTACAATGGGATATTCAACAATTTTGAAGAAATTTGTATGTTAATTACAGCTGTATAAACAGCATAGTGGAATAGTTGAATGAAATATTGTAGCCTATAGCCCAGAAAATATATGGAATTATATAAATTTATGTATTACCTGTATTTATTACATCATAAGATTAACGTAAAATTTTACAGATATGTTTTAGTTATAAAATAAACTTGGTATGTACAGACATCAACTGCAAGGCAACACTTCACCAAGATGGTTAAGCAGGGGGTATCATCTAAAAGGGTTTGGTCAGTCATATATCCAGGAAGCCAAAGTTTTCCAATTGACCAAACCACTAGAAAATCTAGCTGTGTACATGGTATGGGAAAGATGAATTACCAGACATTTTTTTACAAAAAGAGTAAATATACCAACAATCTTTAAAAGTCCTAAAATGTATGAGTTTCTTGATGTACCCATTCATTATGATTATAATGCTTGGTAATTTGTAGTCTTGCTAAACATGTTTCCTTAGAGAGTCAAACCTCTTACAATCCTTCTTGATAACTGTGATCAACCAGTATGAGGAGCAAATTTTGTCCTCAACAACTCTGGTGATTGTGGTAGTTACACATAATTTGTGAAACATACTCCATAGCATGTTTTATGATTGCGGTGGCTGGTATGGTCTGTTTGATCGTACAGCATTTTTAAATGCTGGGATGGCACTTTGAAGATAGAATCTACAATGAATAAAGGGTTTTTTTGTTTGAGCACACATGTGAAGCATTTGTGCTAACTTTTTAAAGTCAGATATTTACTCAAACTGGTTTTCAATACAATGCTCAAGTTTATCAAGATACATAACTTTATGTAACACATTGCTTGAAAAAGCATCAGACATTTGAAAATCTGTTTAGTTTGCAAATAAAAGCAATATTTTTTGGCCAATAGTTTGTATATATTATGCAAATTTTCTGGATAAAACAGAAAAAATCATCCTATAGTCAAGAAAGGTTGTGAAAACATTCAAAGAATTATAACCTTGCTCTATTAACCATCTCTGTTGCACTCCATCTGGGACTATAAGGATATTGTTTGTCCCTTTCTTCATAAAGCTGGCCATTGTTTATATGGTATATTGATTGGAGAATGAATAGTGGTTGCTGATCTGGAAATGCTCTAGAAAGCTCAACTATAATGTATTGTAAGATAAATGAAATAAAAAAATTCTTTCTGCAACTTTCCTTACTAATAATCTCACACTCTGCTCTATACATCAAGCCCATTGTACATTGAATCATAGCATTACTCCAACATGTTGTGTGCACACACACGCACGCACGCACACACACACAATTGCTGCTAAACCTTTCTCGTGGACATAGCAACTAACAATACCACAGAAATTGGGTACCAAATTTGTTACACCACTTTGTGTACTTACTCTTAAACATAGCAAAAAAGCCTTGTAACTCCAAAAGAAAAGCAATTCTCATAAATGCTTCAGCATCATATTCAAGAACAGCACTGAAATTATAAAATATATTACAACATCCTTGGTAATTTACCACATCTGTTTAACTATATATTACTAGATTTGGAAAATAATTAGTGCACATATGAAAGTCTTTTATACCTTCCAAACTGAGCAAGAAAAGCTGCAATATAGTTTCTTCTTCTGTCATGTCCTGATACAATTTCTTCCACCTGGAGCGTAAATTAACTTTACATATAAAATGACATTCAAATGTACTGATATTGTTGACATTACAAATAAAAATAAATCTCACCATCTGGGAAAAGTAGGTTTGAACAAGTGGGATATATGATAGAAGACATTCATCACCAGCAGTCCAGTTTGGAAATTGTAAAGAAACTTCAGAAAGAGCACTGGAAAATGAAAAATGTTCTCTTCAGAAATGAGTATAGTGGTAATGTGCTACAATGAGACATTGAATACAGTGTGCTAACTCTTTTAAATTGCAGTTTGAACATGTTTCTTAGCAAGTTGTTTCTGAACAGTAATGTATTATGGTACATATTAATATTTTAGGTAGTATAACTTACTGTTCAACTCTTGGGGACAGAAATATTTTTGGTGTCACTTTTGAGCCATCATATCCTTCATACAAAATGTGTAGACATATATAATCATGACCAAGATTGTTCTAAAAATAGAAATTAGGAATACTCTTTACAAGATATAAAACCTCTTCTAAGGTAATGATCTCTTTCCTGTTTTTCTACTGACCAGAATTTGTCCAATGAAGAAAAGCCTTGGACATTAATGTTCATTTTTACCATTCCCTACTTGATAAGTTAACTGTCTGGTGTTACAGATATAATGTTCATGTATCTGATACATTGAACATGTTAACTCTTTGGGTACCAGTACCACAGCTCTCCACTAGGAGACTAAAATCATCTGGCGTTAGTCAGAGTAAAATATTTAAGTGACCCTACTAGTGCAGAAAAGGTTAAACGGTTAACTATGCTTCAACAAAGATACTCATAGGCAAAGTATTTATAAACTAGGAATACCAAACTGTCTTGCTTACCATGTATACTGTACATGGTTATTTTCTTGACAAATACTAAAGTTGTTGGAATAAATATAAAACTTACATTTATCAAATAAGCAGGTAGTTTACTAAGATCAATATCCAGTTTGATCATAAAGTGAACTTGTTGTTGTGATATCTATTGGATCAAAACACATATATGAAACAATTACATATTTCCATTTACATATTATCAATTACATTTCTTAATATTTAATGATACCATCTTGCAATCCTTCAAAAGATATTTAAAGGACATTGGCAACAATTTTTTTATTGTCTCAAATGAAAGAACTCTAGACTTAAAACTGTTTGGTAACTTCTTTTAGAGTTTTGACATATCTCCCTAGTTCTCCATATATTTAATTTCAAATTTCAGTAAATTTTGCTCTTGTTCGCCATTTTGGATTTTACCAGATTTGCAAAAAATGACGTCAAGCGCAGGATCATGCAAACTTTTATCTTGAAGACCACATTGCAATATCTCACTTTGCTGTTACTTGTTGGTGTGGAAACTGTCAAACAAACATTTGACTTTGAATCCGTCGCACAGGGAGACGTTTAACAATTTTTAACCAGTGTATGACATCATTAAATCCATTGCCAATGATCCTTTAACCATTTGCTAATGATTGCTACTCAGTTTCTTCCAACTTCTTCTATATTTACTAAAATTAGTTCAATCTTGTTAACATAAACAATGTTACCATATGTTGATGCACTGCAACAAAAATGTGACCAGTTTTGTTGTGGGTAACTCTATATATACTGGTATGCATATATCTCTTTAGGCCATATTAACCATATTTTTAGTAACTTATTTTGACCACTAACCTGTGCATTTCTATGAACATAAACCTCTGATACTGAAAGAAGATCAAGTTGTTCTAGAGATTCATACTCAAACTCAACCTTCTTCGAATATTTCTTAATAAGTTCATATTGATAATACTTATATTGGTGAAGAATCTCTTTTACAACTGCTGTTAAACTGCTTGGCTCATCAGGGTTCCAATTATACAAAGCCTGAAATGAATCACTCATTGTTTTAAGAAATTAAAACACTTTGTAAAAAATTGATATCAATGATCACATACTTCCATTTCTTCCAAATTTGGTTCAAAATCCTGTTCATTGCTCCCAAATATAAAATCAGGTGGTAGATGAGGCTCCTCAGAATTAAATAAAACTTCCCCTAGAAATATGGAAATCTAAATCCTTTCTTATCTGGTTCTTTAAAACTATTTTTATTTTGCTATATTCACTATAAATACAGACAGTTATCTATTATAAATATAAACATCTTACATCTTAGTGTTGCCCCAGCATATGGAATTGACAATCTAAATCGATCACAGTTTTTTTCTTTCCTGACATTACATCTTTAAGATACAAAATTATACACTCATTGGATATAGCGATAAATTATAACTACATGTACTGATCATGTAGTATCAAAAATATCCAATGCTGAATACAATAATAAACAGGACAATTTAAGTATTTATATAGAACAGTAGGTTTTTTATTGATCAAACTTACCCGGTTTGTGGTTGATCAATCCTTAGGAAATCTTTACATGTTATACTTTTACCAGGTCCAACCAATTCATAGATAAAGTTTTGAAGTTTTACATTTAAATACTCCACCATGATTGTTTGCACCATTCGATATTACGAATACTAATAGTTTATATTACACGACGAACAAAGAAATATCGGAAGTACTGGTAAGTGAAACGTGGGCTCAATTTATTTTCGCATAGGGAATTTGTGTTTATAAAAGTATTTTTAACAAAAAACCATATTTAAATTTCTAACTTAATTCTATTTTTTGTTATCTTATGTTTTCATAATTTGAGGTAGTATATGCAAGTCTACTGAGTTCTCATATATAACATAGTACTTTATATTTCGTTGAGTAGTATGGTTTCCTTGGAAACGAGATGATGCTATGTTAGTATGTATACAATGTAGAATTAAAGTCATGCGAATGTGGAATTTGTGGTTTCTGAATTTGAGATTGTTTTACAAATATTTATAGCAATGTCGAGACGGTTAACTGGTATGGTTTAATGCTTAAGCAATGTGTTTTATATTGTTAGGAACACGTTGACTACAATTATAGCGTACTAACTATAATACAGCTAAAGTAACAGATGTTTATAAATACCTCATGAATTTATGCAAAGTTAAAATTAACATTGGCGTTGTCGGTCATTGGTCAAATATTTTTATACTTGACAGGAAATTTATTTTCGTCTCACTCAAGGTCTCCAAACGCTCTACCTATAGGGCATCTCTCAAATAAAAGTACTGGTAAGAAATTTAGTGCTGAGTCCATGTATTTGACTGTTACAATATTCTAGCCTATTGTTATAAACTAAATATTAAAAATTATCGTATGATATTCTGTATTATTCAATGTAGTTTAATAAATTCAAAATTTGTGTTGTTCTAATCCAAATATTTGATATAATATTTGTACATGTACAACACATACTTTTAATTAACTTTATAACTTGCAAGTTCTTAACTTATCTTTATCTTAATTTAAACACAAAAATAGACTTAAGTTTATCTTTTCATTAACTAACTTCAATTTGTTATAAAGTTAGGTGGATGGATGGTAATGTTTATATAAATTAGGATTATCTTGAAGCATTAGGGGGTGGGGGTGGTATGGGTGAGGGGGGTTTGATGTTGGTTCCCCTGGTCAAAAGGTGTCCCACTTTTGTTTATGATTGTCTGCAGCTATAATTTGTTTACAGTTATAATATTTGCCCATGCTGATTTGTACTTTGCTGTAGTGTACTTACTATTTCAACCACCTAGAACCTTCCTTTGTTGATACAAGAAATTACAAAACACCACATTACTTACTTTTGTATACATGTACTGTACTAGTGTATCTCTGTAATAATGTATCTATCATAGGAAACAGCTGATACACTTCACAGATACATAATCTGGTAGGGAAGCTGGGCTGGATGGTCAGAGATTTGCCTATTTTTTCTTGGCTCACTGCACTACTTTCTCTGTTCTGTACATTTTGTAGTATGTTCACCAACATCAATGTCCCATATGTCTCAAGACCTTGTGCGGAACCATATGAAATCTCATTATCAGCGAATCAATTCCGCAAAAGGTTTGTAATTTCACATTATAATCTTTTAATAAGTTATAATGTTGAGTAAGAATGTTTCTCTTTATTCATAAACATCTAACAATGAGTGTGTGGTTGCATAAGGCTGCTATGAGTTGTTTTATTAAATTATATGTTTTTTCAGCATGTGTTGATACATCTGCCCCCAAGTCTTTAAAACTGACCATAAAAGGTATATTTTTCCAAATTAATACTCAAATTTAATTTTGTAGAACTATGGGTAATTAATCATTACACATGTAATTTGTTGTTGATTCAATTTAAAACATTAAGCTTTTTTTTATAGAAAAGGATAGGAAACGCCGAGAAGCTTTACAATCTCCAAAGACCACACCCAGACCACAATCACAGGTTGAATTTATATTGAAAACATGCAAGCAGTTAATAAATATATCGACAGCACTTTTAATAATTTATACCCTCTTTGTAGTATTGAGAAAATTTGACACTACTGTATACTATTATCCAGCACGATTACATGGCCTTCATCCTACCTTCATCCTGACATGAACCAAAATGTATTAATTTTTTAAGTTGACATATTTGTGAAATATTTGTGAAGTTTGCCCCTCATTGACTAGTTCTACATTGGTTTATTAGGGCAAAAACACAAGAAATGAAGACCTGGGAGAAACAATACGTGTAAATTCAATGAATGGTTATCATAATGGAAGTATTTTGAAACAAAATGTTGGAGAAGATAGTTCAAGAAATGATTTAGCAAGTTTGGAAAGATTCCAAAAAATAAAACATGTGAATGGTGGTGAGCTATCTTCCTCTATAGGCCTAGCCAATGAGATTGATGTTTTCAAAGGTGATTTAAGAGACAGTACAACCACAGGTATAACATCTTTTGACCGAACTGGTTATACACAATATGAAAGGACAAGTAGGAATAATAGATCTCAACAAAATCGGTTAAATGATGATCCTCATGAGGCCAGTGCTGCTAACCAAAGTGTTGACATGAATGATATGAACACAAGAGATTTTAACAGACAATACACAAGTACTCCAAGATTTGGCACTGAACATCTCGCTCCCGAAAATATACCATTAGAAATGTCCAAAATTTCATTTAGTTACAAAGAACCTCCAAGACCAAGTACAAGAAGAAAAAGTAAAAAACGATCTGAAGAAATTATATGGTAAGACAGGTCATCTATAGTTATGAGTATTTTTATCGCAAGCACGTTAGCGAAATGCCGTAAGTCCGAGATGTTAATTAGGTTTTTTATTGCATTGTCTTAGGACTGAAGAGCAAAAATATCTTAACTTCATATCAGAAGTAACAAATGATGTCTTAGCAAGAGGAATATTTTCTAACAGGTGTGTAATGTCAATTTTTCCAGTTAGTATATTTGAGTTTTTCAAGTACTTTAATGATTTTATTTGAGCCGTTGAATTAGTTCATTACCTTATCTTCCCCAAGAAAACAAGATGTAAAAAAATCTATTTATCTATATTAATCTCATTCAAAGATAACCCTATGTGAATAAAAAACAGTTTTACTGATGTTAGTAAAAGAATAATTATTTGGTTTCTGAAAATGATACTGAAGTATTAAATTAGAAATAACTAAACTTTTCATTGTTTTTGTTATAATTAAAGGCTGGGATGGTTTACTTAAAGTATTTAATTTTTCTTTTTCAATGTAAATACAGGGTTTTAAATCGAGTTTTTGAGTCACATATCGAAAAAAGGAAAGACGAGTTGGACGAGGTAAGTTAATAAGAAATATGCCAAGTAAATATTCAATTTTTGGCCAAACAAATTAAAATTTTTCCCAAGAAAGTCTCCTAAGATCAATTGATGCCTAGAAATACCGAACATATATTGTGTCTGACAATGTACAATGTGTAAGATGTGGTATTCTTTTTGCTTTTATGTTTAGGAACACATGCGAGAAATGATCAACCAGTTAAAAGAAGATTTGGCAGTTACTACTTAAAATTACATTAACCAATACATCGAAATAAACCTGCATGATTTGCCTTTTTTATAAACTTTATTTATTTGCAGTAAACAGATGTAAAGGTTCCATCATGTCATTGATATACCAACACCGGTATCGCCAATATTTTAAACCCAACGCGCATGCTTTTCCCAATTTGTTGCTGTAAGCATAGCTCCACATTCGCGTAAAAAAGCTGTCAGTGGTTCTTGGCATAATTAGAAAATATTTCACCATGTTGTTACACATTTTCTTTAATTTTTTTACTTTCTTCCATCGAACGTAATTATTACGAAGTCTGTGTGCAATGTCGCCTTTTGGTTACGGCAAAGTGTGAATAGCGAACGTTCTCACACGAAAAACGCGTATGTGCGTAGTCCGGAGTTGACTTATCTTTAGCAATCAATAACAACATTGTTTTAGAATAATATGGCAAAAACATACAAAACAACAAACCTGATATAACCATTTTATTTTATTTTATTTCATTTTATTTTATTTTATTTTATTCTGGCTAAAACATAAACGATTTTACTTAGCGCAAGTAAATCCGAAAGAATAATTGAGTTTGTGGAAAATAGCAATTTCATGTTGTGTATTTGTACTGTTGCCCGCCTCCTGTTACAATGATATTGCTTGTCTCTATACAAATGATTACAAAAGTGATAGTTTCATCAGTGTTATTAACAGGAAAGCAGGTGGAATCACATTTCTTCCAATCAGCGTCTTTGTCACTGTCATTGTGTAAATGATTTGAGAGGAGGCAAATCAGACTGCATCTATATTCATGATTGTCTCGTTTTTAATAATTATAATCTTTCTTATTCAAGAAAAGTGCTTAAAATGTTTATAACTGTACGTTTTGGAGGTAAGAATCACTTTAATGTGACAGATTACATCTTTTATATATAAATAGAGTATCACAGTGTTTTAGATAATTCAGAGCATGTTTGTTTTTATAAAATATAATTTGGTTGTTGCTATAAGACATGCTAGAAGATTTACTGTTTTTCTTCAATTTAGATGACCAAAAAGAAATTTTCAATCCACATAGTAGAGTGTCTGCTTTACTAGATAACATAAGAGAACGATGCGACTGTCAGAAAGAAGGTAAATTACTTTGAAATTACAAGCGTTTTAAAAAACGTGTATTTCTCCAGCATTCTACTAACATTTAACTTTAATTTTCTGATATCAGTTGCGTGCCTGTCTCGTACAGCCAGTCCACTGCGTATTTCGTCATGATTGTATTTATTGTACCAAATACGTACCTATTTTTGAACGCAGTGGGGGGGTACGAACACAGCGGGGGGTGCGTGTGTGTCCACGCACGCACACGCACGTACGCAACATAACTAGCATAACTAGCACAACATAACTAGCACACGCACGCACGCACGCAACATAGCACAACTATATAAGACATTTTTGTTGCATTATGTGTGTCTTTATCACAGTTTATACAAAAAGTTTATTTCGTTTGTAATCTCATCATTCAGTTTAATATACTTTTTCATTGCATTAAGACATAATCGATTTGTCAGATTCCACTGGAGGTCGAAAGAACCTTTTTGTAAACCTGAAGGACTATGCCATAAAATATGTTAATGAAAGAGAAGTCCTTATTCTTGTTAAGATTGAAAGTAAGTGTGGTTCAATGAAGTTACTTTAGAAATTACAAGAATATAGGAATATATCGTTGGTTGACGAAAAACTCTGGCGACGGTTGTTCAAAGCTCGGTTAACTTAAACCTGAGTTATTGAAGCAAAATTATTGGAGCCTGGTTTGTTTATTTTATTATTTTATTTTATAAGCTTTGTCACATACATTTTACAATAAACTAGTTACGGCTATATTAACAGTGACACGTAACAACATTTATAGAAAACTATTGAAACGTTGCTTTTTAATAAAACCATTGAGAATTGATTCAGGTGTTATGATATGAATTTTCAACAAAAACTGCATTACAAAATAGTAAACTAAAACAGTGCGTTAATGTTGAACCCTAGGATAGCGCTAACCCACCTTTGAACAACTCAGCCCTGATCGTGAAATAGTTTTTAAACAAATCATAGATTTCAAGGATTGTGCAGAAAAATTGTCATTTTAAGTATGTAATTCGTCAAAATTGCCTGGATTGTTCACTTATTCACCAAGTCCTAAGTTTTTGTCTGTTGTGATGTAACCGACCCTATATTAATGTGCATAATTACACAGAGAGTACTAAAGTAAAGAAAACAGTGATGAATTGTAATGTATAATGAGACTGGTTTTGTGTTTTGGCTAAAATATCTTGTGATAGTGCGTTGCTGCATCTATTGGTGAACGAGGCTTTTTTTACGAACACATTTAACAGTGTTGAAGATTTTGAAATTGTTTATGATTCCACAATAATATCCTGTGTAATATACTATAATATCCTGTGTAATATACTATAATATCCTGTACAATATACTATAATATCCTATGTAATATACTATAATATCCTGTACAATATACTATAATATCCTGTGTAATACAGTGAGGAGAAGCTACTAGTATATACTAATTAGAAAAAAATTATTTGCGTCAAAGTTGTCTGCACAAATTAAACTCTTTTTATTTACAGGATTTCCTGGATCGCTCCACGAGTCATGTGTTCCTCTTTTACATGACTTAAAAGGAGATAAAGACTTCATAAGTACGTGACTTCTTGAGTTATTTTTTTTTGTTTATTAAACCAACTATATATTTATGTTTATCACAGATAACCTTAACAAAAATTTAACCGTGGAGCCAAATTCGGAGGATAAACTTGAACAACGTAGACGTAGTAACCTTGGAGGAAGAAGAGCTAGTATGAATTTAAGAAAACAGACGAACTCATTAGCCGTGGGTGGTCCCGGAGGAAAACGAAGAACATCTCGAAGTCAAAGTATAGCAGTGGGTGGCGGAACAAGTTCTGTGAAACTGACAAGAAAAGCACGATAACGAGAAATTAGTGACGTCACTAGTGAGCCTATTGCTGCGGGGGCACGCAGGTTGTAGGAGTGGGGGAGAGGGTTAGAAGGTGACCTCATGTGAATACCACGAACGAAACCAGATCGAGCCACAACATTGACAAAATGCAGTCTTGCAAACTAAAGAATGCAGATTTTTTTTGTCACCACCATAGGAATTTATCGATGTATTTAGATGTTTGTTCTCACCCATAATTTTAAAAGAAAATATTTATACTTCGGGTAAATAGTAAAAATACCCAGAGGCGTAATGCTTTGGCAATAGAGGTACAGCGCGACTGCAAAATGTCTTGCCAGATTTCGATATAGCTCGTGTGTTTTTTTTTCGTCTTTTCTGCTAACAAGGCGCCAGCTTAGGCGTTAACTTGCGCCGCTCTAAGCTTGACCTCGATAAGTCAATGTGCCGCAAACATTGTTGCCGTCGCTACTACAAATCTATGTGTTCACTTATTTTAATGTCACGTCAACAAATATAAAAAGCAGATCTACGGGATTGATTCAATTAGACAATTCTCTTCCTTAACTTGTGAAGTGAGAAGGGGTCATACTAGCCGGACGGGTTATGGTTAATGCTGGTTAGGTGAGTGGGTGGACCATGGGTGTGCCACGGGCGCACGCTGGCCGCGGGGAGTGGGTATGCTATCTAAAACACGAAGAACAACATGGTAAATGGCTAATTTACCATGTTCTTCGTACGCTGCGGCGCAAGTAATTAGTAATTGAGAATTTTTACACTCGTCATGACCCTCTGCGATATTCATGAGGTGAAACAACAGACAATTTTTTAACTAACAACACGTAAATCCCCAAAAGATTAAATGAGTACAGTGCACCAAAATGGCCGCCATGACGTCATGTGAAAACCCAGAATACCCTGACGCGTCGTACTATTCTAGACGCAAGTATGTTAGCCAATGATATTGCTTCTTTTGTATTGATTATGCTTGACTCCATTTCTCGCCTTTTGACGTATTTTACGGACAATTCTAGCCCGGGGTAATTCCCTTTGGGGTAACTGTCTTTTTAGAGACTGGAACCAAGTAGTGTAACGAAATCGATGTATGATGAAATAACTAATTGATCAATATACTGATTATGGAATAGTTTTAGTATGGAATAGTTTCTCCATGAATAGAAGAATTACCTTTTACCATGGTTCTTAGTTAAGTGGTTAATGTGATTATTTTTAATGCATATAAATAATAATTCCTGTTGAAATTCAAATCATTCATTTGTCAAATTGAAAGAAGGCAATTGCGGGTGTAGGGTAAAGTTTTTCATTGAAGGCAATTGCGGGTGTAGGGTAAAGTTTTTTATTGGAGGCAATTGCGGGTGTAGGGTAAAGTTTTTTATTGAAGGCAATTGCGGGTGTAGGGTAAAGTTTTTTATTGAAGGCAATTGCGGGTGTAGGGTAAAGTTTTTTATTGTAGGCAATTGCGGGTGTAGGGTAAAGTTTTTTATTG
>JAOBAZ010134216.1:0-11007 GCA_026546875.1 Pteroeides caledonicum | reverse complement strand
CAAATAGAGTTACTCTACAGTTTTTAAAGTTCTTTCCAATGGGAGAATAACGATTTTGGTGTTAGGGGCACTTTAATCTTGCATACACTATTAGCGCTATATATGCAATCGTACCCGTATCATTCTGAATTAAAAATTTAAAATATGAATGACAATTGGAAAGTTGATATTTGGCTATCATGGAATGCCAATTTGAACTGATTTCTTTATCGAAACTATTTCAAAGTAAATTAGTTCTTGTTTAGAGATGAATTTGCCAATGTTTTTTTTTCATCAATCATTATGGTACTGCAATATTAATTAATGAAGTAGTTTTATTGCCATCGGCCAATCCAATACAATCCAATTTTGCCATGCACGTGAAAAAAACCATACAGACATAAGAGCTAACCTGATTGGCTGAATTCACACGAGATTTTAAATTCTGGATTTACTTCCAGCACTTTAGAAAGTATTTCTTGCGCATCCTGATCAATAACCACACCATCCAAGTCAAGGTTCTCAATCGCACTCCCCCTGTTTGTTTCTACAGCCGCCAAAAGCGCGTGCGCGCCTTTACTACCAAAAGGATTCCGTCCAATTCTAAGAGTTTTCAACGTTGTGTTTACTTTGAGTGCACTTGCCAGCTCGAAACAGCCCTTCACAGAAACTCTATTGTTAGAAAGGTCTAGCTCTTGGAGAGTACTGTTCTCTTTAAGTGCATCGGATACAGCGCACGCGCCGTCGTCTCCAAAACCATTCCAGGCAAGTAATAAAGTATGCAAACCAAAGTTAGTTCCCAGGCCCTTGGCGACTGCGATAGCCCCTCGACCACGCAGGTGGTTCCAACATAAATCGAGTGTTTTGAGTGCTGTATTAATGTCAATTGCTGAGCCTGGGAAATAGAGAAAAACATTAACAAAGTATTTAAAGATGACACGAAATGAAAGTTTTCATTCTCTCGTCTTAAAGCAACCTCGTATTCCGGGCTGTCTCTCACGGGAGCACAAGACAAGAGAAGGCCCTGACAAACTACGTTCACGGGGCTGCAATAGTTTTAGAGTATTTTGTCAGCTGGCCCTGTTGGCCCCGGAGAAAATCCCACTACAACGGCATAAGTGAAAGTCCACCCAAATTATAAAGCAACAAAACTTGCGAATATCGAGGCCGAGAAAGTGGACTTGACCGGGTCTTCAAGTATAGGATTTGTTCCAGTTTGAGGACTGGAACAAACTGCGAGTATTTGGAAACCCCGTCAAGTCCAATTACAAGGTCTTGAATGACTTCTCAAGCCCAATTAGTGTAATCCCTAAGGTCATTATTCTGCATCATTAATGATACATGGATGACTTAATTTAATGCAAACCACTAATGTCTTCATTCATTTAAATAACAAGATGCCAGCGTATTCATTGCGGCCTTAAACTTTCGGTATGGCGGACGAGGAGGATCCAATAAGATCCTCATATGTAAAAATTCAAAAGTAAAGAAAAATACGAACAAAGTGGAAAAAGACTTAGACCGAAAGCAACTTTGCCGGGATGCAATATTGCGTGAAGTCCATTTGATGTATCCGAATAAGTGAGCGAGTTGACGTGAAAAGTTGGAAACAACCATCATCATACTGGGGATCATGTTAGTAAGATCCCATGCTTAGAACTGTTAACGCTGTTGAGCTGCCTTCTTACATATATTAGGTAATGAATAGAGGGCTCATACCTTTGAATTTTTCGGCGATTCCGACAGCGCGATTTCTGGTGGTCCGCCATTACTCTGGCAAGAACATGCCACCCTAGCAGGATCAGTGGTAACATGTATTGCGATATTGACATTTCCGCTTCTAAATTTTCAATTTTTCATGTTTCAATGGGAGAAACCAACCAGAATTATAAACAGGAAAGGTAAGGAAACAATTTTAATGCTTTTATTTGCCATGAAAACGTTTTTTTGAGTCGAAAATACTAACTTGTATTATTCATTCCAAGGAGTTCAGAGAAAATATATAGCATGATTCGGTGATAAAATATATGTAAAATTATACCAAAACTGCTTACAGTTTTATTTTAAAATTATTCTCTATTGTTGCCGTTTTAGCTAATAACTTATTGAATGCATACAGACAGCATATTTTTAACATTATACTGATGCGCCAGGGGCGGATCTAGGGTTAGTCAAAAGTGGTTCTAAGCCACTCAGATGTCTAGATTTTGCATCAAGCTTCTTCTGATTGGCTTATAACGGCATTTGACTAACCCTAGATCCGCCAATGTGATGCGCTTCAGGAACAAACTTAATATTTACTTTGTAAATCAACTTCCCCAAACATACATTCTACACTCGCCATTTGTGTATGTGTTTTACAAATGTATTACTTCAATGTACTTTTTACTCTTTCTTTAAGATGAAGATGCCAAATTTCTGTTCTGATATTTATTCATGCAAATATCCCCATTCTGAGCCGAGGAATAATTCGTTTATAATCTTTATGTTCTTGCCAAAGTCGCGCGTGTCGGCAGCGCCAAAAACGTCAAAGGAGTGAACCATCTATTCGCACCTAATCTATGCTTCTGATCTCTGATAACTTTGAACTTTTCACTCAGAAAATAGCATGATTTTTCAGAACCACAAGCCGAAGCTCAGTTCCCAAGCATCAAAACAATCTCATGCCTGATTGCATCCCGGTAGAGCTCATGCAAAAAATACGAAAAGAGATAATAACAAGAAAAGAAAAACTGAAAATAAAGGATGTAAAGTAAAACGAGAAAGGACCAAGACCACATTGAAAAGACACGAAAAAGGATGTAGAAAGAAACAAACAATATGAACAAAAACAAAAATGGCTTACCAAGCGCAATACCAGCGTCTTCAGCAAATTTGTTACGACTCATATCCAAATAATACAAACTTGAATTTTGTTTTAATGCCTCGGCCAACACCTGGGCTTCTTTATCCTTTAGGGAGTTCTCAGCCAGGTACAAAACCCGCAAGGCACTATTCTCCCTTAGCACCCTAGCTATCATGTGTGCCCCAACATATCCCACTTCGTTCTGACTCAGATCGACTTTAGTAATATTAAAATTTTCTCTTAGCAGTTTTCCGATATAAATACAGCCTTCAGGTTCGATTTGATTGTCACGCATGAGTAACTGGGAAACGTAAATATTTTGAATTAGAGCTCTGGTTATGGCTTTGGCTCCTTGTGGTCCTACACTTTGGTGGGCTAGATCACAACTTGTGCTGGTCAGAGCAGTAAGAAAGTTTGAAACCGGAACGATACCTACAAAGGTAAACAAACGTACTAATTTGATACCAGAGCTCTCCACTAGTAAGATCGTCCGACATTATCTATAGAGTAAAATACTCTGGCGTTAACCAGAATAAAATACTAAGTGATCCTACTAGTCCCGAAAAGGATTAGGCAAATCGTTCTTAACTGCTTGGGTACCAAGGTGAGTAAAATACTTCCCCGTTAGCCAGAGTAAATTACTAAAGCCAGTTTTCCATTAGGTGAAATTGTGCGAGCGGAGCAGAATTTTTCTTTGTCTTGTAATTTCTCGGGTGGAACTAGAGAAAAAACAAAAAAAAAAAATCCGCTCCACGCGCAAAATATCGCCTAATGGAAAACCAGCTTTAATTATCCTACTGTAAAGTAGGTACTGAAAAGGTTAATTTGATTATCCAAAGGGCAGATAATTGAAGTCGCTTCTCTTAAATAAATATTTTTTATTTCTTTTTGAACATTTCATTATTTCTAATCATGCTCCACCCTTTTGCCACTGTACAAACCTGGTACCTTGCATACGTCATCACCAGCTCAAGTGAGCGGACAAACATGACAAGGACAAAGCCTATTATTGCGTTATAACACAAGTCACTTTCAAAGAACGCTACATGTAAAGGTAAGCGAAAGTCTTTGCCAATGTCTTACTGCACTCCTACGGATAGATCGTCACTTGTCGGGTAAACAGGGTTAGTATAGACAACATATAAATCTATTGCAATGGATTTTGCCAGGCGGGAGCCGTAATCTTAGGATAAATACTAAAGCCCAGCTTAATACAATGAAATGAATAGCCATAATAAAAATATAAAGAGGAAAATTTATTTACGTTTCGTCGCAACGCGCGACATCTTCAGAATAAAAGATAAAATTACAATACTGCCAATATAAAGTGAAATGAGATACTATTTACAACTATGAATAAATTAAAAAGAAAAAGAAAAAAGAACCCATCATAAACGAGTCAGAAGAGGGAAAGAGGAACAGAGGAAATATTTTCGTTAAGGGAAGGTTTAAGTTGGGAAATGAGTATAAGCTTTCGCGTATAAGAAGTTCAAGCTTGGAAGAGGAGCGAGATAAGAAAAGAATTTGAATGAGAAATGTGGTGTCCTGTAGGATTGCAGTGTTCGTGAATGCTGGACTTCGGAACATTCCTACATTTCTTTCCGGTCAAGGGCGAAACCCCCAAGTTGTCTGAGACTCGTGTATGAAAATGGCACCGCGTTTGGCTCACATACAATGCTCCGCATTGACACGTAAATTTATAAACAACACGAGATCTCACAGACTTGGAAATCCTGTCCTTGAAGGCAAATAAATCAGACAGTCGTCGGCCAGATTAGAAGATGCGTAATGATAAGTGAGGAAAAGTGGAGGCGCAAAGTTTCGTCAGTTGTGTCTTAAGTTGTAAAGCGTGCTTGCCAGTAGAAGAGATAATAAACAGTGTTTTTGTCCGTAGCGTCAGAGTTCGTGGCGTTATTATTAGCGTTAGTAATATATTGTAAAGATATTTGAGATTTATTGCTAATTATTAATAATTAACGCGGGGATCAACTTTGTAAAAAATTTATTTCCAACGATTAATACATCTACATGACAATTAGTATACAACATTTACATAAATGTATAAATATCCAGCTTTCAGTGAAACCTCTTTTATCACATCTCTTACTCAAAAAGAGAGCCATTTCACGCGACGTTGTGTTCGCTTTCTTTTGCATTCAGAAGCTTTCCTTCCTTTATTACAAGTGTCTTGCCATTCCCCAGCTTCGTGTTCTTCGTAGCTATACCCGTTTCCTTTTATCAGCTCTGTTTATGCGATTACCCTTTTCAATCTTTCGATTGGTCTTTAATAATTCACAAACCATATCTTGTTCGTCCTCGTCTTGCTGCGAAGAAGCGGTTTTGTCACCCACAACTGTTTTGTAGACACAACATTTCACTTTTGGTCGTAGTTTAGCTTCTTGCAGGTACTTTTTTCTTTGATCAATATCTAGCATATGTACATCAGCGAGGTGATTCGCCAACCTTACTATGTATTTTGCACCGCATTCAGAAATAGGACAATCGCGACAAACGCGTTTAGTCATGTTTACACCTCGAAAGGCAGCCTACCAGTGAACTGTTTTCTTATGATATCTTATATCTAAAAGACAGACCAAAGTCAGGCCAAAAAGGCCAAAAAAGGTCAAAAGGGCCAAACACCGCTTTCACGGCAAGTGACCTGCACGTACACTAAAAGCTGGATATTTATACATTTGTGTGAATATTGTATACTAACTGTCCCGTAGATGTATTAATCGTTCGAAATAATTTTTTTACAAAGTTGATCCCTGCGTTAATTATTAATGATTGGCAATAAATCTCAAATATCTTTACAACATGCTTAAAGTTTAAGGGGTTTTGTGTAAGAGAGTTGTTGGTGTTGTGCTGTGTATGTGTTGAACAGTCTGGATGTATTTGCAAATTATTTTTTGATATACCGTAGACGTTAACAGAATAAATTATTTAATGAGCGTCAAGATATTTTGATCACATGTAAAACAATAATTTCACTGTCACATTAGCCCAACAAAACCCTCTCTGATACACAAATGATATCTGGTTTGGTAGAACAGTACACTCTATTTACAAATGTTTATTTTCCAGCTGAAACGTCCTTACATTGTAATTTTGTAATGTCCACACGCAAATGTGTTTACACCGTCGTCTAAAATAAAATGTTTGTTATCATAAGAACTGAGCTTTATTTTATTTAACTTAATTGAATATATTTCGTGATTTTCACTTCGAATTTTGTTCATTGTTGCCATTGTTTCCTTCTTCTTCATTAAACATTCTCTATAGTTCGCATGTCGAATTTCTTTTTTCGTCAAGCATTCCTTAATCCCCTTTGCCGTTTTTTTTCTACATCTTGTTTGACTTCTTTGTACAGAATCAAATACATTTTCGGTCCTTTAATTGCAACTCCGTGAGTTTTATCTTTCATTTTTCTAACTAGCTTTTTGTTTGTGGTATCATATAAGAAATGAGATTGGTTGTATTCCGAGGTGTCGAATAGTTCTTTTCGGTTGAGCATGTCTCGACAAATGTCTTCACTTCTTACTTAATAACACAAACTGTCAGTACCAGTAAACAGGAACTTCGCCTAACATAGGATTCTTTCATGTAACCATAGTGGAAATCATACATCAGAACTTTGGAGACATCTAGTACGGCAAATCCAACGTAGATGGGTAGATTAAGGTTAAGTTTTTGTTGTCGTCTGTTCACTGCAGCGAGATCTTCTGAGTGAATTCGGAATGCGTTAAAAGAAGGAGTAGCCACCAGTTTTGCCAACTTCGCCTTGTCATTGACTAGATCTACATTCACTCTTTTGCGAAAGTTCTCCATGGTTTTACCAAAGACTGACATATTCATCAGTTTGAAAAATCTTTCTCGAATTCGTTGGTGGCATGTTATTTCAGTGTTGTAATCAATATAAGAATTTAACCATGGCTTTGTTGAAAAGTGAGAATTCGGTGTATTTTCTTCAGCTTCATGTCGCGGAGATTTGGAACAAGCTTAGGTATGGTACAATTGCCAATTTTCAGATCTTCAGCGAGATCTGTGCAATAGGGAGACAACATTTCTGCGGTTACGACGACTACTTCAGGTGCCACTTGCACGGTAATCGTTGGGAAGATCGTGCAGCTCCGCTGGATATTCTAGGTCTACTTCGAGAATGTATCCTTTGTCGTAGCCACTTAGCTTGGTATTACTTCAATGCTAAGGCGATTTGTGACTTCGTGAGCAAGTTAAACTCACCAGTTGAAAGAGGCTGCAACATTGCCCAACCATATAAATTATTAGCATCCAAATATAATATATGGGCGGTTTATTTCGTTAGGTCGTAGTTAAGAATGTAAGAATTATTTACTTTGCTATACCGATGACTTCTCATAGAAATGCCCCCACGTAAACCATCTTTAATAAACAGATGCATATCTGGGTCGGTTAAAAATTCTAGTTTGAGATTGGTCGTCTTGTAGCAAGCTTGCCACGCGAGCCCAGCACTAGTATAAAAGACATGGGCCGAGATTGTATCCTGTAAAACAGACATTTCGGTAATTTTCAAAAACATCTGCTAGCAATAAAACATCTGAGACCAAATACAAATTGTGATAGTCACCCATGCTTTTACAACTAAAGTGGTTAATAATTGAGTCGCAAAATTCTACTGTTTCTCGTTGAACTTCTCTATTGAATTCATGTAATCAAATGGGTAAATACCCTTTCGAAGTAAAAGATCTACCTTGTCAACGTCTATATACTGTATTTCTTTAATGTTGAAAAACTGGTTGAACCACCTTCTGGAAAGTTGGAAACTAATTTATCCAACGAGGCGTTCATGAATTGCAGTGAATCAAAGTCAAACTGCTCAATAGAGAAAGAAATGTAAGATTGAAAGAAATCCTTGCATGATGAGTGAACGATAGTTTAAATTCCATTCGTTATGTGCAACACAGCGAAATTTACCAATAAGGTGGCAGTGATCACAAACACGATCCTCCTCTAGCTCATGACCACAACTGTGATCGTTTGTGGTGTTCTGAAAACTATCATCTTCTTCATTACTTATTCTCATTGGCTCAACAAAGTTAAGTTTTCCTTCCGTCAATTGTTGCTCTTACTTTAAGTACTCAAGAAATTTATCAACGGCGTCTTCACCACGATAAAGTACAGGAGACTTGCAATGGCGTTAATCATCCGAGACAACAACGTACGAAAATCCACCTGGTTGATGAAGTTGGTACTTTTGGGTAAACGAGTTATTTGGATGTGTTGTAGTGATCTTGGTGGTCAAACACTCAAAGTCGGCATACATTACGAATGGAACTTTTAATTGTTTATTATAGTTCTTGAAATATAGCATTGCATTTTGGAAGCTCCACACTCGTGGGCGTGTAGAATATCAGCTCGAATGAATTCACGTAAACAATAACGACGGTGATACATTGTGCCTTTTTCGATTCTGATCATAGAGCAATTTGTCCAAATCCTTAATCAAACAATAATGGCGCATGCTCCCTTGGGAGAAAAGTAACAAATTAACATGAGTGTCACATCACTCCTTGGTAATGTAAATAGCAAAGAGGAAACTTTCAAAACCAAATAGATTAACCGAAATATTATTCTGCCGCTCAAATAAAGCAACTTTGTCCACGGTAACAGGAAAGTCCATTCCATCAAAGTTTAGTTGTTTTTCAAATTGTTTGTAGTAATAAAGTTTTTCGGTATTCTTCTTCGACGGGGCGAGGTGCAGATGGCGAGAATCGACCACATAAAGCACTTGTTGTGGAAATTATTTATATTAACTACAAGCCTTGGTGTTGGCGAGCTTCTTCGCGAGTCGAATATAGCTGGATCCTTTCAACGGTATATACTGAGCAATGTTCAGGTCAAGGTGGAGCACTTGGTCAAAGGACCAACCACTTCCTTCTTTTTGGTACGCGGCTAATGAGTGGGTGATTTTTCGTTTAACAATTTTTAATTGAGTAGGAAGCTCGTGAATATTTGCTGCAGTCTTACAATAGCTTCGAAAATGCGGTTCTGAAAATATATTTTCTCCACTAGGCTTCTGTTTTTTTAACCTGACTTTAACGCTGGCGTACCATTTAAGACCATTCTTTGTTTTAAACTCTCTCAAAAGATTGTTAAGTATTGGTTTAGTTTTACCACGAACGAAATGAGATATATCATGCTTTTGATCTTTTCCAGGCTTCAGTGTAACTCTTTTCAAAGAGTCGTTGAAGGGGGATTGAAAGCTAGAGTTGCAAGGGTCATCACTAGTTTCTTCAGGTGATATATTTGATTCACCTTCGCCAACTTGTTCATCATTTTTTTTCCGTATTGTAGCTTGATCACACGAAGGTTTCGAACATTTACGTTTCAAAGTGTCAACTTGACAAACCATTTGATGCTCTATTAAATTGTCACGACGGTGAAACACTTTACCAAATTTCTCGCTCGTACGCGAAACAGATTCGTTGTGTCACCTTTCCTGACGTTTAAGTGCATCGCTCTGCCTGAATACATCTCTGCAAGATTTATAGATGAACGTTTTCTCATCATGGGAAAACTTCTTTGGTGCACATAGTAGATGCTAAACTGCGCATGCGCAACTTGTAGTTGTGATGCACACCGAGAGGCTAATTCAATAATATGTCCCACAATAATTTCACAACGCAATTCAACATATAAACCCTTGGTTCACCATCTTGTCGACGTTACCCAAATAAATAAAAAAATTACACCCCGATATTACTCAGAGTTATCTTGCCTGTACTGGAAAATGGCTCACACATGCAAAACTTGTTTCAAAGGGTTCACCCAACTTAGAAATTTAGTGCGACAGGAGAAGTTTTTCCCATGGTGAGAAGACGTTCATCTATAAATCTTGCTTAGATGTATTCAGGCAGAGCGATGCACTTAAACGTCGTATGTGTTTCGCTTCATCACTATTCTTGAACATATGACTAATAACCGCTGAATATATATATATATAAATATATCTATACTGCACGTATGTAACTAACTAATCCAATATGTACTATAATATTTAATTTTATTGCAGTCTGTGAGTTGATTGTAATAAAGTCAAATATGATAATGCTACGTTTACCGTGTTGTTTATGACACATCGATATCTAGCATTACATGTGAAGATACTTTTCGCATTTCTCCTCGATGCCAATTCATCACATCAAATTACCGTCTTTTAAGTTTTGAAATACATACTTATAGACAGAGTCGGTGGAATCGTGAATAGACGTAGCCACCACAAGTCATATGTTCAAGAATAGTGATGAAGCGAAGACATATTTGTGTGATTTAATAATACATTAGTACATTTCATTAACGGAACTACTATTGACTGCGGAATTCGTTACACTCACAGCTGACCACAACTGGTGAAAGAAAAATGCGATTATACCGCTAAGTTTCGGTGACATATCGACATATTTTAAATATATCCATTTAAATTGCTGTCCAATGTAATGTTTTTATACTCAGACGATCCTACCTCGGCGTTTCATTACTCATACAACGTAATAATTTAATATTTTTATAGATGCTTCATCTATAATACTAAAACATGGTTTACACTCATACAATACAAATATTGAAGATGATTATATTTGATTTTATAATAAAAACAGGTGGATGTCGAAAGTAATTATTATAATTTTAACCTATAGACAAATTAAATGCAGGCGGTCTCGATATGCTCGCGGTTTTAATGCTTAGGAATGTTGAATGATACAGCTAGAATTGCAACAAAATGATCTCCACATCTACCTGTTTAATTGAAGCAATTACATGACACTACAAGTCTTGGTGGTAACATTGAACCTGAATTCTCACTATTCCAAATTTCCAGTGATGAAACTTTGTCGTATTGGATGTATAACCAGATCAAAGTTTCAATTTTCCAATTTCCGATTTGCATTCCAAGAATAACACACGTAAACAAAGTCGTAGGTTTCGGATTGCAGCATAAATTAATTAGAAGTTAAGATGATGACGTAACGTGGGGAACTCCACCGCTGCACCCGCTGCAGAACCCCCCTTCTCTGTACTACTTCCGCCTTTTAAATCAATAGCTTATATATATTATATATATATGTCTATATATTTGCTATCGATTGACCAGGCGGGAATCGTAATTTAATAATGAATATTAAAGCCCAGCAAAGTATTTTAAT
>JAOBAZ010134105.1:0-11010 GCA_026546875.1 Pteroeides caledonicum | reverse complement strand
ATGCATTCGTCCTGGTTGAATTTGGTGAAAACTAGTAGAATATCTGCGCTTTTAAGCTTATTCAAGCTCAAGGTGTTGGCGAACTTTATATTTCTGCTTCCAGACGGACATAGGTAAAAAGGACACGTTTTCAAATATTGCAATCACATTTAGTAAGCGGTCAAACACCAAAATGATCCTTGAGCAGGGTTCATGCTCGTTGCCGACCGATATCTTGAAATGATGAAAACACACTACGGCTACTCAATACAAATAACGTTCGCAAACATCTTGAGCTTGAATAAGCTTAAAAGCGTAGATATTCTACTAGTTTTTACCAAATTCAACCAGGACGAATGCATAGCAATGTCCAATTTATATGATGTATGCTATATAGGGTGTATCTTTCTCCCGACGCCTAAACAAACGCTCCAAATTACTTGCTTGTTCGCAGCATTTTGTGATGGTATCTCCGCTTATTCAAACACCTAATTCTACTTATAACTCCTAGTAAATAATTAAAACAAAATATTGCAATGATACTTAGCATCTCGCACAACAGCTTAAGAATTGCTGCGATAACTTCTAAACAGAAGGCCAGACCCTTTTGTACTTTTACCGAGATTGGTGAAGAGAATGATTCACTTCCAGTTGTTTAAATTGTTTGAAGAATTGCTCTAAACAAAGTCACACAAAACACGCATGTAACTCAGGATAGACAAATTTAAAACTTGAACGAGCAACAGAAAACATTAGAATTCTACTTCCAGAAAGACAAGACTCAAACGGGCATGTTTTCATAATTTTAGTAAACGGCTAAACACCAGATCTTCCCTTCGCCAGGGTTCCTCAATCTTGCTGACCGATATCTTAAAAAGATTCAAGCAAACTAAGCCTAGTAAATAGAGATAAAGTTGGCAAACATCTTGAGCTTGAATCAGCTTAAAAGCGCAAATATTTTACTAGTTTTCACTAAATTCAAGCAGGACGAATGCGTAGCAATTTCTAGCTTATATGATGTGCGCTAAATGGGGGGTATCTTTCTCCCGACGCGTCAGCAAACGGTCCACAGCCCCTGTTGGTTCGGAGCATTTTGTGGTGGAATACTTTGCTTAATATGTACTGGTAAATAATTAAAACAAAATATTGAAATGATACTTAACCTCCCGCACAACAGCTCAGGAATTGCTGCGATAACTTCTAAACAGATGTCCAGAACCTTTCCGTAAATTTACCAGCTTTGGGGAGGAGAATAATTCACTTTCAATTGCTTGAATTCTTGCATGTTTGAAGAACAGGTCTAAGCGAGACACGGAAAACACGCATGTAAAACTGAGAATAGAAATAAGCAACAGAAAACATTATATTTCTGTTTCTAGACGGACAGCAGTCAAACGGGCACGTTTTCAAATATTCGAATCACTTTCAGTAAGCGGCTACAGACCAAAATGTTCCTTGGGCAGGGTTCTTCCTCGTTGCTGACCGACATTTTTAAAAGATGAAAACAAACCACGGCTACTCGATACAAATAATGTTTTCTGTTGCTTATTCCTATTCCGAGTTTGTCTATTTTGAGTTACATGCGTGTTTTTTTTTGTCTCCCTCAGAGCTGTTCTTCAAAGATGCACGAATTCAAGCAATTGAAAGTGAATCATTTTCTTCCCCAAAGCTGATAAATTTACGGGAAGGTTCTGAACATCTGTTTGGAAGTTATGGCGGCAATTTAAGAGCTGTCGTGCGAAAGGTTAAGTATCATTTCAGTATTTTGTTTTAAATATGTACCAGTACAGATTAAGCAAAGTATTCCACCACAAAATGCTCCGAACCAACAGGGGCTGTGGACCGTTTGCTGACGCGTTGGGAGAAAGATATACCCGACTTAGCGCACATCATATAAATTGGAAATTGCTATCCATTCTTCCTGCTTGAATTTAGTGAAAACTAGTAGAATATCTGCGTTTTTAAGGTTGTAGATTGGAAATTGCTATGCATTTGTCCTGCCTGAAATTGGTGCACAACTTGTAGAATATTTTCGTTTTTAAGCCTATTCAAGCTTAAGATGTTACCGAACTTTTGTTTTGATCTTGACAAAACTAACTAAGCTTTAGTTTGTTTTGATCTTGTTAAGATATCGGTCAGCAACAATGAATAACCCTGCCCAAAGAAAATTCTGGTGTTTAGTCCTTTACTAAAAATAATTCCAATATTTGAAAAGGTGTCCGCTGAGTTTGTCTATTCTGAGTTACATGCGTGTTTTCTGTGTCTCGTTGGAGCAGTTCTTCAAAAATGCAAGAATTGAAGCAATTGAAAGTGAATCATTCTCTTCACCAATGTCGGTAAATTTACAAAAAGGCGCTCGATATCTTTTTAGAAGTTATCGCGTAATTCCTGAGTTGTTGTCCGAGATGTTAAGTATCCTTTCAATATTTTGTTTTAACTATTTACTAGTAGATATAAGTAGAGTTGGCCGTGAGAATAATCAGAGATACAACCACAAAATGCTCCGAACCAACAAGGGATGCAAACCGTTTCCCGACTCGTCTGGTAGAAGGATACACCCTGTTTAGAGCTCATCATATAGATTGGAAATTGCTATGCATTCCTCGTCCCTGAAATTAGTGCACAACATGCAGAATATTTTCGCTTTTAAGCATATTCAAGCTCAAGATGTTTGCGAACTTTATTTGTAATGAGTAGGCTTAGTTTGTTTTGATCTTTTTAAGATATCGGTCAGCAACGAGGAAAAACCCTGCCCAAGGAAAATTCTGGTGTTTATCACTAAATTCTTACGAAAAGTGATTCCAATATTTAAAAACTTCTCCGTTTGACTCGTGTCCCTCTGGAGGCAGAATTGTAATATTTTCTGTTGCTTATTCCTATTCTAAGTTTGTCCATTCTGAGTTACCTGGGTGTTTTCCGTGTCTTGTTTAGAGCTGTTTTTCAAACATGCGATAATTCAAGCAATTAAAAGTGAACCATTCACTTCACCAATGTCGGTAAATTTACAGGAAGGTTCTGGCCGTCTGTTTAGAAGTTATCGCAGGAATTCTTCAGCTGTTGTGCGAGATGCTAACAATCATTTCAATATTTTATTTTAATTATTTACCAGGAGTTATAAGTAAAGTTAAATGTTTGAATAAGCAGAGATACCATCACACAATGCTGCGAACAAACAAGTGATTTGGACCGTTTTCCTGACGCGTCGGGAAAAAGATACACCCTATACACCGCACATCATATAAATTCGAAATTGCTATGCATTCGTCCTGGTTGAATTTGGTGAAAACTAGTAGAATATCTGCGCTTTTAACATTATTCAAGCTCAAGATGTTTGCCAACTTTATTTGTATTGGGTAGGCTTAATTTGTTTTGATCTTTTTAAGTCATCGGTCAGCAACGAGGATGAACCCTGCCCAAGGAAAACTCTGGTGCTTAGCCGCTTGCTAAGAGTGATTTCAATATTCCAATATTTGAAAACGCAGTGCGTTTGACTGGTGTCCCTCTGGTAGCAGAATTATAATATTTTCTGTTGCTTATTCCTATTCTGAGTTTGTCTATTCTGAGTTACATGCCTGTTTTCTGTGGCTCGCGTAGAGCATTTCTTCATACACGCAAGAGTTCAAGCAATTGAAAGTGAATCATTCTCTTGACTAATGTCGGTAAATTTACAGGAAGGTTCTGGCCATCTGTTTAGAAGTTATCGCGGCAATTCTTGAGCGGTTGTGCGAGATGCTAAGTATCATTTCAATATTTTGTGTTAAAGGCACAGTGCAGGCAGTCTTTGAGCATGCCAGTTGCCAGCACGTTGCCAGTTTTTGAAAAAATTCCGTGACAAAATCAAACCTGACAATATGGCGGAAAGGACGAGTTTAATCACCTTTCATATAATTTGCATTTAATTTGCATTTCTTGTTGCAAATTTCCCGTATTCATCTGCACTCTTGGGGGGATCATGAGACTCGACATCAAGTGGCCGAAGAACCTCTTTCAGAAGAGAGGAGCATTCAACGTGGTGGAAAGAGACGCGGCGCTGGTCGTAAGCGCAAATACGAAGGCGGCTATCACGCAGTTAAAAAGCTTATGTGGAAGACGATATCGATTCATTCAAACGTGTACGAAGAATGGGTGAAAGAAAGAGGTCGCTGTGGCGATAAGAACAACTCTGTTTTGGCGCAATTTTTATCATCCAACATCCAAGGTCACGATCAAAGCCGAAGCCGGTGTGTATACTATAGACAATTTCAACTTACTAGAACTTTCGGGGATATGAGAATGAAGTTTGTTTTGTTTATTATTACCGCATATTATGGAAATATCTTTTTGAACGTTATTCAATTTTTCACAAATGTTGAATATATTTTTCAATTTTTAGATTGCCGTCCCCGAATCTCAGCGTGAGAACTGATGATTTCCATCCACCTGTTTTCTCCACGCCAAAACGGCAACATGTACGAAGTCGGCTTTTCTTTGGTAAGACTAGTGTCATAATCTATGCAGATTAAGTTGTAGTTAATAGAGAAAAGAGATCAATATTGTGACTTGTATATTTATACACGTGATATGTTGAGGTCACTTTGAAAGAAATAAAACATTAGCACAATAGTTAAGATCGCCATTCTCCTTTTTTATTCATAGAAGACAGTTCCAGAATATCAGTGCATCCACACGAAAAACGACATGAGAAGGTTAGTGGTATCAGTGAAGCTGCCCTTCAAGATGACATGGCAAGCTCAGGAAGTGAGAGTGATATTGAAAGTGGTGATGACGTCTGCTATGACAGTTCTTCTGTCAGTGAAGAAGACATTGTAGAAGAACTTTTGCCAGCTGTGGAAAATTTGAATGTCACGCACGATGATGAGATGATGTCTCATATAACTGAGGATGAAGATGGTAACAAAACAGTTGAAGAACCAGTGGATATGGACTTGTCAGAGGCGAAGTTGCTATTGAGCTTGACATCCCTGCTATGTCACTAACCCAACATAAAACCATGCAAGGAATTCTCCCTAAAGAAACTCTACTGCCTGACACTTATGTTGAAGAAATGAAAAATAGTGTTGGCGACAAATTAGACCTTGTCATTGGCAGAAAACTGGTATGCTGCTCTTCTAGGATAGAAGAACTGTTCCAATTTTGTATCGATCGAGACTGTAACATGCCTGTTGTTGAGTTCAAGCAAAATTATGTTGGCTGTGTTTTGGAAGTGAGATGGCGTTGCAAGGCTGGGCATGTGGGAGATTGGCATTCAAGCAAAAAAGTGAACAATGTTTATGTAAACAATATTCAAGCAGCATCGTCATTGTTATTCACTGGGAACAATTTTGTTAAAATTTATTTGTTTGCGAAATGTTTCCAGCTAGCTTTTTTCAGTGAAAGCACAATTCATGCTTATCAAAGAAGATATCTTGCTCCTCAAGTTCAATCATGGTGGAATACAATGCGGCTGAAAATGTTTGAGAATCTGAAGGACAAGCCAGTCATGTCAGTGGTGATGGTCAATTGGATTCACCTGGATTTTCAGCAAAACATTGTACCTACAGCCTAATGCATGTTGAACAAGAGTATGTTCTGCATGGGAAAGTAGTAGATGTACGCCATTCACAAGTCAAAAGCTCTGTTATGGAGAAAGTTGGCTGCCAGAGAGCATTGGACAGCCTTATGGAGAATGTAAAAGTGGTTGAACTTGTTACTGATGCCTCTTCCCAAATTATCAAATCGCTAGGTAGTGTTTCACTATTCTTTGTAATTAACTTTCCATGCTATTTTGCATGTTTTTTGAATGGCAGTGTTTAACAGATTGATTGGTATAGGGGATTGCATGGTTCAATGAGACTTCATGAAAAATTGGATGCCTATTTGGCAAATTAATCCATAGGGGAATTTTTCATTAATTCTCCAAGAACAGAAGTGATTTCATATAAATTTCATAATACCAGTACTCAATTTTATGAGATGTCATATAAATATAAAAAAACTGAAATATTTTACTCATTGTTGTTCTCCTTTTTAAACCAGCAACTAATTCAAAGTATACGAATATTGTCCACCAGTTAGATGTATGGCATAAAAGTAACAAGTTGAATAGAAAGAGGTACACTGTCTATAAATTTCAAATCGATCACCATTGTGTGTTAACCACTTATCATAAATTTGTTATTTTTCAGGCAGGCAAAAAGAGGGGGGAAACGGTATTTTGCAAGATTCGGTTGCAGCTGTACGCAACCACTTTTAGCATTGCTCAAAAGAATGTAAAGATGATCTAAGCATTTTGAAGGTAAAGTTTTGTATTATTTAGTTTTGCCAATGAACAACCTACCTTGTGTTGTTACCAGCAAAGATTTTATATATTTGTGTTACATATTTCCCTGTAGGAAATGCTGGTGAATGTCCTCAAACAAGTGGCCAATGAACATATGTGGTATAATGGTAAATGTTCACATGGACCACTTGAGAGTGGAGAACATAGGCAGTGGTTAGAAAAGGACCCCCACCCATGGAAAGACTGTGGAAAATTGTCTTGGATAAAGGCCTATTGAAGTATCTTCCCTTTGCACACGATTTTGGTTAGTCTTTTGGAGCTGCCTTAAAGGGGAAGTTTAGTAAAAAACTAAAATTTGATATGTTGTTTATTACAATGAAAAAACATGCTTACCGTTTGTCAGAGTAAAAAGTAAGGATTAATTAGCTAGCAGACGACAATGATGGCGTCAGCTAGAGCCCATGCTTTCCGCAACATCAAAAAAATTTTTAGACCAGTGACGTCACTGGTCCCTGAAAATGAATTTGCCAAAATGAATTCCGTGTTTTTGAAGAAGCCAAAGCTTGTTATGTAATTCTATTATATGTTTTAGATATACCTTACAATCGATTTCTCCCACAAAAAGCCATGAAATTATTTTTACACACAGTGATATAAAAGTGGAAGGTCACAACAATACCACATGAAAAGGGAATTTTATTTGCCTCACGATAACCGTGCTAACATTAACGACGACTTTTGGCTTATCTAATAGTGACGAATTTGCAATTGACTATATTAATAAGAAATTAAGGTGAGTACACCTGTTTGAAAATAACGATCATTATTATCAAGTATCAACCATTTGGGGTCGCCACCTACCTATAAATAGGCTATATCACTATGAACAGGGTTTGCCTTTGTGGTTGGTTGATTACAACAATGAATAACAATGAAACTATAGAAAGTGATTTTCTAAAGAACGAATCAAAGACAATGATTACTTTTGCCGTTCATATTAGGTACTTACTGACCCCTTGTCTTTAAATTAAATGATCAAAATACAATCTAGACTGTGTGCTTAAGTTTTACGCTTCCATTAAACTTTATGTTTCTCTGTTGGTGCCTGGCCTCTGTGGCCTGGCGAAGCGTTTTGTCAATACATACATGTACGTGTCAAATAGAATCAGTTATTACGGTAAACACAGAAGGTCAAAAAAAACTTATTTGTGGTTGTTTATATCTTATTGTTTTTTATTTATATAGCAACATTTGCTGCTTGTGACAAGAATACCATCACTACATCAGTGTTTCTTTACATTGTTGACCATAAAACTACAGTATAAAGTTTAGTCTTTATATTTTGATAAAACTGTATTAATAACTTCGCCGTTGGTTGTATTGTATATGGTCAGAATTAAAACATTAACATTCAGTTATTAATAGTGATTGCATGACAATTTGTAATAATGCAAAAGGTTTTTGCAGACTATCATATATTGACTTACACATACTGGTACACAATATCAAATTAAGAAAGAACATAAACACACTACCAATAAAACAGAGTCTGTATAGACATTATCTAATATTATTTATATTTTAGATAATACTAAATTATTGTGAACACCATGACATCCAGAACAGGACACCTTAATAAATTAATCACTCTTGTACTGCCTCAGAAGACACAGTAATTACTTTTACCAATATTTTAATAATCTACTTAAAATTTTTTTTAGCTATATTCAGCTTATGATCAACCTATAAATTATGTTTTTCACTTTTGAACACTACAGTAGTACAGTATATAACCATAACAAGCATTTTTTGCAAAATTTTGTATTTCGCCATAACAAACATTTTTTGCGTGGTGAAATGCTATGGATGATAAATGGCAAAGAAACTACATGTATACAGAATGTCTTCAAACAATAACACAGTTGCTTGTCAACTCCAATTTAAATGCAGAAACTGGACTGATTTTGTAGTATGGTATCAATTTTAGACATTGCTTGACCAATGTCAATTTACAGCTAGTTAATTGATTAAATTAATCTGAAAAACAGTAAGCAATGGACTGTCACTGTTGTATATTTCCACATGGAGTCATGTAGTTCCTAGATACATGTAGGTTTGTTCTTATGACCTCCTGGTCCTGTTTGTTATTGACAGTGCGAAAATAGATTATTAGTATTATTAAACTCATCATTTGGAAGTGGTTAAACTGGTTTGGAAGTTAAGCTGGTGTCACATCTGTATTTGTAAGGAGAAAAGCAATTTTTGTGATTTTGTCAACTCCAATTTAAATGCAGAAACTGGACTGATTTTGTAGGATGGTATCTATTTTAGACATTGCTTGACCAATGTCAATTTACAGCTAGTTAATTGATTAAATTACTCTGAAAAACAGTAAGCAATGGACTGTCACTGTTGTATATTTCCACATGGAGTCATGTAATTCCTAGGTACATGTAGGTTTGTTCTTATGACCTCCTGGTTCTGTTTGTTATTGACAGTGCGAATCTAAATTATTAGTATTATTAAACTCATCATTTGGAAGTGGTTAAACTGGTTTGGAAGTTAAACTGGTGTCACATCTGTATTTGTAAGAAGAAAAGCAATTTTTGTGATTTTTTAATGATTTTTGAATTATTATAAAATTTTCTTTCACATCATGGGAACACGCCAACATTTAATTTTGAATGAAAATTAACATTTTCCCAATTTTTATGCTGTTCTTTTCCAAATACTTTTATAATTGTGCACATTAATATTCATTAGCTTATACAAGCTAATTAATGTTGTTGAAATTATAAAGTATGGGGAAAGAAGAGCATGTGTCCTAAATCTTTGGGCTATCATGTGATAGGCAGAAGAAAAATATAAATCTAGTGTCTTTCTGTCTATACATAGTGGGTGTGCTGTTATTGTAATTTATTGCAGTTGAGAAAGTATATGTTTTGGTCCATTTTATGTTTAAATCTGCTACAGTCTTTTCAATGGTACTTCCTGAATTATGCAATGTTTCTATATCAAATCAACCTGGAAAACGTTTTTCTATATACATTTGCTGCAATGATCAGATTTGTGAGATATACGTCACATTTTTTTACTGGTAGATTTATCTGTAGTCTTATGTCATTATGATCTATGAAGACTGCAGTCTATATTATATAACATTTGACATGTTCATTATAAAAGAGACATCTATTTGTTTATTCCATTGATATTCTTAATCAGCCTGGTTGTATGCCTTAATCAGTATGGTTCTTGACCTCTCATACATAACCTGGATCTACTGCTGGATACTATTGTACTCAATCTGATAGGGCTAATGATGAAATATAAGGACACAAAATGAGCTGTACAGTGTTAATGTATTTCCTCAAACTTCATCAACCAGAAACACATCTTGCAGTACAGTATGTTACATACACTACATCCAATGAATTAAATAATACATTCATAAGTACCTTTAGTTCTCGAGTTGTAGCCATTTGCCACAACATTTTCATTCGTAAATGCAGCTGGTAAATGTGGTGTATTTCAGTCTAAACAAACCGTCAGCTACTAAAGTTGTTACTAATGCGTATAACAATAAAATAATAAAATAAATTAACCTAATACTGCGTTAGGTCTATTTTTATTGAACTATTTACATTTCGACCGCTATTTCGGTCTTTGTTGACGTTTTCGGTTTCATGCTCGCTCTTACTGTAACTCAAACTGATACAGTTTGTATTTTAGACGATAACTCACTGTCTGAGCACCTTTTCTTTCTGAACAAATTCAAGGCTAAAGTATTTTACTTTAACAAAATCTCGTTAAAAGAATTTTACTGACGGACAGGAAAAAAAGTCCAATTCAAAATAAGGACGAAGCCAACTTGAATTCATTACTGAAATTTCGACGGAAGCTGTGTTGTGGCATTTCCGTCGACGTCACTGGTCTCAAATTTTCTTGGCGTTGCCGAAAGCATGGGCTCTAGCTGACGCGATCATGGCTGATTTCTTGTCGGAAAAATGGCTATAGTTCCTTTATTATTCTTTATTTTTCCCTCGGACAAACGGTAAACATGTTTTTTCATTGTAATAAAAAACATATCAAATTTTAGTTTTTTACTAAACTTCCCTTTTAATGATTATGTTGTTTTGTCAATTAATTGCCTTATATATCTGGCACTATATTTACTATTTCAGATATACTGGGAAGCTAGAATCGTACCACAGCTTGCGTTTGATGTATGCACCTAAAAGATGTGGTTTCACGTAAGTATTTCACATTTAGCACACAATCACTTTTCTTGTTGTTTTCTTGATGTTAATACAACTCTGGTGTTGATTTTTTAGCCAGTCGAAATCTGGTTCAAATTTTCTGTGGGGTGCACACCCCTTCAGAAGTTTACTTCAGACTGTCTGCAATGTAAGCATGCAGCAGTTCCCAGGACATTTGAGCATAAGACTAACAAACACCAAACTGAATCAAGGACTAATACAAACAATAAGTACTAAATATTTGATTACATGGGCTAGGATTGCACTGCTGCAGTGATACAGTCTTCGATCGTTTTTCAATGCACCCCTCTGCCAAATTTGCACACCCCCTTGTTCAAGTAGCTTTTTATCCGCCCTTGGTCGAGATGCAGTGATAAATACTTCCAATAACCGTGGACTCGTTTCCATTTACAACGTTCCCTTTCATACCAATAGTGAGACATCTCGCGTGTTTGTATTGGTCCACCATGACTTCATCTAGACGTACAAGCTCTCCAACGTGAATGATATGATGTG
>JAOBAZ010133994.1:0-11012 GCA_026546875.1 Pteroeides caledonicum | reverse complement strand
TATGTATGTATGTATGTATGTATGTACGTATGTATGTATGTGTATGTATTTATGTTTGTGTGTATGTGTGTGTATGTGTGTGTCTGTCTGTGTGCACATGTATCTTTGTGTCTGTTTGTGCGTGCGTATGGGTAAGCGTCTGTGTGCGTGTGTGTCTGCCTGCTCCTCGCCTGCTTGCCTGCCTGTCGACCAAGTACAGCACAGCATTTAATTCATTTGACCATTTCCAATAAACATCGCATTCAAATAAATTTTGCTTTCCTCTCCTGCTTGTTTGTGACAAGAATTTCCGTGACGACCTGTCACTAACCTTACGTATAGCTTCTTGTAATGCCTCAGCTGTGTCTGTCCATAACAGTCGAAGATAAACAGGAAGAGATACTGTTTCTTTTTCAATATTCACTTCATACACTTTGACCGAAATCCCTTAAAGAGAGTAAGAATATCTTTTGCAATTCATTATAATACATAACAATACCATGATCGCCTCGAATTTCTTTGTTCTCACAGGGGCCACAAAACTAGTTATTTCGTCATTAACCATGCACAGCCTTTGCTTACTAAATTTCCCCGAGAAATTTAATAGAACACAAACGATTTCTTTGTCTACTAAATCTTCCTCGTTAACATGCAGGAGAGAATTAGTACACAAACAAATCCTTTGTCTTTTGCTAAATTTCCCGGTGGGATAACTAATGTGCAAATGTCGTACGACGTGTACCGGACTCACAACTTTCTACTACATTAACAGATATCCATAGCGACATTTATCTTATAATAAAACGAAGCTAAATTCAATACCGTCACTTAAATACCCATTACAAATACAAAGGATGTCCCATAGGTATAATGACTTCAATCAATTACTTCAATCAATATTAAAACTCGTACACAAGTTCACTGAACCATACAAGAAGAAAAACATAAACTTATCTCAGCGTACTTTTCTGACTATTTCTCGGCAATGATAATATTACAAACTGAGACCATGGTTTGAGGGAAGTTGCCGATTAAATTGACCTTCGTTTCGGGAAGATTTATAAAAATATATAACATCTTCTAAAACAATTGAGGGACGTACTTTACTGAATTTGAAAGATGTTCCTCAATTTATTTATATTAATAAAAGGCATTCTACCTCCTTAATAATTCAATTTATGACAAAATCAAACAATGACATGCAGACTTTTTCCTGTGTTATGTTGTATGAGATATGGGCATACGAACGCGTCCCAGACACGCGTTCGTTTCTCGTTCCGAAACGTCTACGCTACACGTTCCAAATGAAATATAATACAATATTCGTGCAACGGAACACGTTCCGGAACGCGTTGAGAACGCGGTCCAGAACGCGTACGGGACACTTTCCCCAAAAGCCTCAAAAGGTATTTAATCAGTCGTGATGTAACTAGTTATACCTCCAGGAAGATAAACGGGGAATTCTTCGTCGTCTCTTTTCGTTTCCAACAAAAGGTCGAATAAATAGGTTTGCTGAACGCCATTCAAGATGGTACTCATATCTGTGTCCTGGTGAAAAAACAATAATATATTCTCAAACTGGAATAAGTACGGGCAGTGAGGTATATATGCATATGCTTACGCATATGCATATGCATATACATATACACATGCATATTATATGCATATGCACATATACACACATACAACGAGACAATTCTATTCAGGATGAGACCTCCCACAATGCATCAGTGGATTAATAAAGAATGATTGTGAGAAACCATAGTTAGTGCTGGAAATTTCCAATGCATCTAATCAAAAAATTATTAATTCCTACTGAATATAGACCTATTTCTCATCTTCCTTAACACTTGACTTGGCAATGAACCTCTCTGCACAATACACAACACATCTAAGTGCTGTACCGGTACTCATTCATGTATTCTCTGAAATCTTATAGGGGAGCCATTTGCAGCTTAGACCAGGGTGCATTGAGTTAACCCCCTGCCCACCAGGGTTTTCCCTGGGCAAGTGAAATTGTCTGGCATTAGCCAGGGTAAAATCTGTTAAGTAGCTTTTAGGGCTGAATTTTATTTCTTTGTTAACATATGCAGCTGTTGCAGCATGGTACTACCAATCACAAGCAGCCACCTTAACAGACTTTACTGATGTGGCTAACATCTGATAGTTTTATCAGCCCAGGGGAAACCCTCACCAGTGATAAGTTAAACTAAAGGGATCCTCCACTCTAAAAACAAATATCAACTAAATACTTCTGAATGGTGTGAAATAAACATCTATGTGCATTAAATTTATCTTAACTATATCTTTCAATTGTAATTTACTTTCATAGTTGAGCCTCTGAATCCATGGGGGCCACCATCTTGATTTTTGATGACGTAACTTGGTTGTGTGACATATTCCTCATTTGTTTTCGTCCATTAATTGTATCATTTTCATCATTTCAAGATTCACCGAGTAATTACTGATCAAGGACAAGTACTACAGTCCTACTTTACTAAGTATAAGAAATAAACTGGCGGCTATCAAGTTAAGTCAAGCAACCAAGTTATGTCATCAGAAATCAAGATGGCAGCCCCCATAGATTCAGAATTTCAACTTTGAAAGTAAATTACAAATGAAAGCTATAGTTAAGAGAAATTTTATGCACATAGATTTCATGCCATTTAGATGTATTTAGTTGATATTTGTTTTTAGAGTGGAGGATCCTTTTATTAAAAAGATGTTACTCAGGTTAATGCCAGACAATTTTACTTGGCCAGGAAGAACCCTTTGTGGGTAATGATACACCCAAGTGCTATGAAAGTATCTCTTTAACCCATGCACTCCAGTACTCATCCCTAAATAATGCCAGATATTGTATTTGCCCAGGAAAACCTCAGCCAGTAATGGGTTAAAATACAGTAAATAAACCAGTAAATAAGTAACATATAATAATGAAAAGCCTGCAATAGAACTCCTTTCTTGGTTAACAAAACTTAAAAAGATAAAGCAGTTCCAAGTAAATAACAAAAATGTTATGCCCTTTAATACATGTATGTCTTAATTTTCTGCCAATCATTATAACATTTTATTCATTCAAAAGTGCTTGTGTGCTGTGGACTATTTATGTGATCTAAATATTCTCAAGCTTCAATATATTTTTGATACTTTATTTATATATGTACTACTATTATTTTAAACCACAACTGTTACAATGCATACACACTTTAACTTGGCCAATATTTTGTATCTTTGCCTTTTGCAACACAGCTGTTCATAGTCCTCACTAGCTTACATGTAAAAGTACTTCTTGTACAACGGTTGGGCTTCTAAATCAGCCAACCAAAACCTTTCCCTTCACAAGTAAAATACCAAGGCCAGACTACAGTACTGCTCAGAAATAAAGTTGTGTTGGAACATGTTCCACAAGTATTTTAATTAAACTATAGTTCTCTAAAGATCTCTTCAGAATGATTTCAAATGACACACTAAGTCACATTCCAAACACATTCAAAAACCATTGGAATATTACAGTAACAATTATGTGTGACAAAGTGTTACAACAATGGTGCTTTGGGGCATTCAAGATCCATTCTGAAAATATTCCAATGTTATTTCTAAGCAGCACTGTATGTTTTAATGAAGAAGGTAATTATTACTAATTTTTTCCATAACTATATTCTTTTATTTTGTCACTCCTTTGGCTAGTAAATATACCATCAAGTTATTAACAGATTAGGCAGAATGAAATACTAAGGACATTTACAGTTATAAAAGTGGTTTAAACTGGTATGTTTACAGTAGCTTTCTCAACGTAAACAATTCTACTTATTGTTGTAATTTCTCCAAAATGAAAGGTGAAATTTGAGATGACCCCACATCAGTAAACATATTTTCTATTGTTGCAACATTTCAAAAAATCTTCCTTAAATTTTAATTAAACAAAAAGCTTGTATGAAGTGTTATACAAAGTCTATTGGCAAAGTTCATTGATCCTGAAACATAATCTCTTATTATTTTCTACTGTCAAGTAGTGTCTATTACACAGTTGTAAATATTACATGTACGATAAGGACTGAGGAGAACAGGAAAGAAAGATAATTATTTGAACAAAGACTGAAAGAGTACAGGAAAATTTTATTTATTGTGTAATCATTTACACAGTAACATATTACCGCAGAAATACTGCCACGAATGCTGTAATTTAACAGGAAATGAATATTCTAACCTGGCCAGTGAATAACACAGGAGATTCTGCACTTTTTAGCAAAGGCGGTTTGACTTTTAATTTTATTTACGTTATTTCATTTACACCACGGAGTTAATTACAGTTAAAACGTTTAAGTTTATGCTCACTTTCGGTTTTGTACCTATCACAGCCGACTGGCTTAACTTTTCACTTCAAAAACAATAAAAAGTAATTGCTTTGAATACATTTTACAGATGATATCAATATAGTAAAAGTAACGGAAGCTGCAGTTTTTATATTTCAATTTGTAGTCGACATATAATTTGCAATGCTTAATAACTATGTCTATAGTTTGCTGTGGTAAATGACAACTTGTTATATTCAAACGAGAACAGTATTAACGCGAAAACAGAGGAGGCAAACAAAGCTATTTACCTTGTGGGATCTTGCCAGGGTCCTGTATCGTTGCTTGAATGAAGTTACTAAGGATAGCTAGAGTTAATATAGCTTCGTAAACAGCAATAAGTGGCGAATATTCCGACACCAAGTGACGACAACTAAAACGCCAAAACAAGAAATCGAGTAAAGAAGGGAATATAATCGCGTATAAGGCTATGGAATGATATTTCATACTTACGGAAAGATGAAAAATACTGCTGTTGTACCAATGAGAACGAACAAGGCGCTAAAAACTGGGATTCTTTTGCTACTACATACTTTCCGTCTTCCTCTCTGATCGCTCATTTTCTCTTTAAACTTTGCAGGGTAACACCACCGTTATTTTTATCGCGCTTTATTTTTCCGGTCATTATCAGACATATTTGACGCGCGGTAGATTCGTCAGGGGGGAGTTAAACACAGATAATTTAAAATTTTTATAGAAGGCAAAGTTTGCTGTGTTTTTGAGTTAAAACTAAAATAAAGTAAGAAATGATTGCCTTTAACTAATGTATTTTTTATCCTGTATGCAAAATGGACTTTTGGTGATGGGAATATAGATCATTGATACTTACGTGACTGAATAGCCTAGCATATACTGTATTACAGGCAATCTAGGGGAATAAAAATACATACATGTGGAAAATCAATTAAATGGGATGGATGACAATCAGCTGCATACCTTTAGAAAGGAGTGGAAGGATGAGATTAAAAAGAAACTACAAATTAGGAGTCTTGAAAAGAATGAATCTGGGATGGTTTTGGAAAATACAGTTTGCATGAAAAATGAATCTTTAGAAAGCTCATCAGACATATTTACACCTGAACTACATGGCATTTCTTCAAATACTCAAAAAGCACTGTATGGTGAAACCAAAAACCACCAAAGAAAGTTTTTAGATTACAAGAAGCAAAAACCTGAACCTGAATCACTGTTAACTATTGGTATACCAAGTTATCAGCAAAGTAATTTTAAGAAAAATAAAGAGCATATATCATCAAATACTTTGACTTCAACAGGAGAGACCTGTGCGAGCGACCAAGACTTTATATCTTTATTGATCCGTGATATTGATGAGATCACAACAATACCATTTTTTGATGTTAGTCTTCCAAAAGAAGTGTGTATAAAGATTTTTGCTAATTTGGATGTGATTGATCTGTGTCATTGTGCATGTGTAAGTAAGGCATGGTCAGCTCTTGCAAATGACAACTTAATTTGGCAAAACATTTACAAACAACTTGGTTTTGAGAGACTGCCAGGAGCTAGGGTTTCAGACCAAAGTGATTGGAAAATTCATGTAAAAGAGAATGTTTTGAGACAACGTTTGGTGGAAAGAAACTGGAAAGAAATGATCTGTAAAACCCAAACTCTTGAGTATGAAAAAGGTGGTTAATTGTTAACAAAAAATGGAGCTTTTTTGAGAAATAATCTTCATTTAAAAGACAATACACTTCTTTAAAAAACTATGCACTTCGTCTCTTATCTAAAAAACATTCAGCTTCTTCAAACCAATTTTATTGTGGCTACATATTGTGTAGTTTGTATAAAATAAACTGTGGCATATCCCAGAGTTCCCCCTAATAAACCCATTCCCGGCAGAGGATTTTCCCCTGAGGGAATCATCTGGCATTAGCCAGAGTAAAATCTGTCAAGTCACTGTTTGCAGCCAGCACAGTGGCATGGGTTAAATGAAACACCATATATGCATACAATGTATATACACTATACTACCTAGTACATTGGAATATAAACATTACTAAGGAATGTACCATGTGTTTTTCAATGTGTTTATTAATGAATACCTCAGCTACTATACACTAAAACAGTACAGTATAGTTTCAATTTAACCCATGAATCATTGGGCCAGCCACAAACAGCCACCTAAACTGGTCTTACTCTAAGACCAGATAATTTTACACACCCAGGAGAAACCCCTGACCAGCAATGGGTTAATAATATGTAATTTTATGTATTTTTAAGGCATAGCACTGTCTGCTTGTAAGCTGTTCAAGAATGTTCTAGTAGCTGGTTATGCAAATGGTAAAACATGCCTGTGGGATACTGGGAACAACTGGAGACATTTTTTGGAGCCATCGTCAGAGGTTATTGAAGATGCTTCAAAAGCAAGTGCTGAATGTGTTTCCCTTCATGGGGATATCTGTGCCAGCAGTTTTATGTGTGGTTAGTTTTTACTTGTTTCACTACTATCAAGCCAAACAGCAGACATTTTTACTCTATTTACCTACCTGTAAATAGGTTAAACAGACTAAGTACTTTTATTCCTTTCTTAGTAATTGACATACAATTTACTCATCAGGACTGGTGACTTAAATATACTTTGTCAAAATTTGAACACCATGTGCAATAAGATCTTATATTATGTTCTTTATAGGAATGGTTAATATATGGCACACAGACATCAGTGTTCATCCAGTGTATCAATATAAACTTTCAAAACCATCAAACCATGTCATTTTGGCTTGTTTGGACAATGATGCCCTGCTTTTGACAAGTTGTGACACTGATATTCGTATAGACCAAATCCAAGATGATGGCCAGTGGGGAATAGTAAGGAGTAAAAGTTTTGAGAATCAGGTGACTTAAATCTATTAATTTAACCTTAACTTATTAAGTGAGACCAACTGACCAAGTAAAATCTTTTGGCATTAGAGAGTAAGATTAGCTAAGCAGCAGGTTATGGCCAGTGTTGCCATCAATGTGTTAAAGAGATACACTGGTTTCGGTTTGTTTAAAATATCTAGTGATTATAAACTAGTTATGTGACAAGCAATATTGCCATCATGACCAAAATGATGGTGCAGTAACCCTTTATAGCCTAGACATTCCCCATTGACAAGTAAAATTGTCTGGTGTTAGAGAGTAAAATACCAAAGGTTGCTGTGTTGTGTTGGCTATAAAGGGTTAACATGATTGATCCATCTCCAGTCTTGCATTGTTTCTGCTGGTAGGCATGAAATGTGTAGTAAGCTTACCATTACAACATATTGCAACATCCTGTGACTGTTTGTGCAGTTTGTGTTATTGCATCATTTGTATGTGTGATTGCAACCAGTGATTCACTAAAAATTAAATACTATATACTTTCCATTTTATAGATAACAGCTATCAACCTTCTTCCATCTGATAGTGATAACTTGTTTGCAATTGCAATGAAAGAAGATGTGGTAATGTATAAACCAAAAACTGATAGTTTGGTAAATTTGGACACTATTATTGGAACAAAAATAACAGCAATGACAACTAACGGTCAACACATTGCTGTTGGTTGGGCACCATATGGGTTTGGTGTGGGGACTGAATTTACAACAAAGGTAAAATATCTTATAACTACCTTGTACTACAAGTTATTATAAATTTATTGTAATGGCATTATAATTTTGTACAATCGTTTTTATATTACAATCTAGTTACTATATTACTATTTCTGTAGGTTCGTCTCTATGATAAGAACACATTAAGACATACACAAACATTTGTGGGTCAATATGGAGAAATAACATGCATAAACCTCAGCTATGTAGGAAGTGTTGTTACAGGAAGCAAAGACAAACAAGTCCGTATATATGACTTTCGAACTGAACAGCCTCAACTTTGTTTTCAAGTACAGTCATCTTCTATAACCACAGTCCAGATGGACTCTTGGAAAGTCGTTAGTGGTTTCTACAGTGGTACTGTTAAGGTGTGGGACATGCGGATGGCAACAGTCTTATGGGAAACAGCTGGCCACCATCCAGTACGCTTGTGTCAGTTTCATCACAATCAACTTGTGACTGCAAACATCCCTTTAGACAAAGTACCAAAGGAAAGCCTGTGGTATGCGGATGACTTGATTTTGCATCGCCGGCACAGGGGTTCTGTGAAAGTATATGACTTTAGTGGTAGTCCAGAATCTGTTGTTGTACCAGAAGAGATGAGATCCAGTTATGATAATACTGCTGGATATAACTATAACATTAATCTAGTTGCACCATATGATGAATTAACTAGTGAGATAAACTAATTATTAACATGCTACTATCACTGATATCGTAGTACAGTGTTTAGAGCTTCCTCACCTATCGAAAGTGAAGCCAGAGTTAGTGAACTTCCAGGGGCCAAGCCTGGAAAAGACAACCTCATCAGCATCGTTATCAGTTCACAGCACTAAAATTGATTTAGAAACAAATAAAAACTGAAGCTCTAACCATTAAAATGGTTACCCAAAAAGAACCTTCCTGGCCGGTTCATGTGATGTATTGATTTTTTTAAATGTGGTCCCCAGAATTTAATTAACTCTGGCTTCACTTTCAATAGGTGAATATTAACCTTTTTAGTACACATTTTTACTTCACACTCTTTCTAATACCAATTGATTTTATATGTCGGGGAAGAAATTCCCTGTCAATAGAGTACTATAGAGCACTGTTCTCACTTAAGGAAATTTCCTTAAATTAAGCTGTTTCTATGGCAGGTGGTATTAGTTATAATGAGGAAATTATACATTCTTTTCAAAAGTTCATTGTGGTCATATTTCTCAACACCCCTCCCCCCATAGGAACAAACTTATGGAAATTAATTGTGAGAATGCTGCTATAGAGTAAGGGTTACAAAACCATGCCTGCTGGCTGTTGACCTTTATCAGTTTGCCCTGTTTGACAGCACACAACTTTAGCACAAAAGAATTAAACTCTTTCTCTGGCAGGTGGTTGACCACATTTTTAATCCAGAGATGGTGGGAGGTTTTCTCCTCACAAGTAAAATTACCTGGAATTAGACAGTAGCCTAAGTAGGCTAACACACCACTTAATGTATTATTTAAAAATTCTTCTTTCAAACAACAGAACGAAACAAGGTCCTACTAAGAATGTTTAGGATGAGGGTCAGGCAACAACATATCAGTTAATTTTTTTATTTTTGATGTGATCAAGGCAGTACATAGCATTATAAAAATATTAGTGTTGGGGTATTCTGACTATAGTTATTCTCAAATTTTATATGAGCAATGGTGGATGATGTTCCAACAAATCTGTTTATGAATAAAAGGTGCTCTCCAAGTGATAGAAACCATACTGGGAAAATAGAACAATTACTTAACGGAATTGAACCCACAACCTTCGGTTTACTAGTCCAATACAGTAACCACTGAGCTACACGGTCAAGGCTATAGTGTATATAGTATGATGTTAGGAGGAAGTAGTAAAATCGAACTGTGTAATGGTTCATTGCTGTGTTAAAGAGACTGTACGTCTTGAAATTCAGTATATAATACCCATTTCCTCGACTTTCTCTGGCCTTGATCGGGTAGCTCAGTGGTTAGAGCGTCAGACTGGTAAACAGAAGGTTGTGGGTTCGATTTCCAGCTGCAGTTAAGCAACTTTTCACTTTTCCCAATATGGTTTTGATCACTCGGAGAGTACCTTAATCCTTATTCGTATTACCAGAGTACTAAAAACTTCCACCTCAAATCCGTTTATCTTAGTTATGTATAATTACTTTGTCTTAATATCCTAGATGTGGTTGTACATCACAAATAATGCTTTTTCCCATTTACCATAACAACAAGCCCAATCAAAGTTAAAACAGCTGCAACAATGATATTCCGGTTAAAAACCTCTGTTTCGTTCATTTTATGCCTCATTTCGAAATGCTTTCTGTTAGCAACATGTCTTTTACGCCTTCTCCTAGCCTCTTCATAATATTTTTGTGTCCAATCATCAAAATCATACACAATACGTTTCCCATGGAACTGCTGAGTTCTCTTTGATTGCGTTGTGTTCACTGGTCGACTTTGATGGACAGTTAATCCTCGGTCGTATCTTTTTCTATTGGCCAAGTTTCCCAATATATTGTAAGCCTCGTTAATTGAGGTAAAGCGCTCATGAGCCTTGTCAGACTTGTTGGTGTCTGGGTGATAAATCTTGGACAGTTTATAATAAGCTCTTTTAATTTCTTCCTGTGTAGCATTTGGAGTTATTTTCAAAATTGTGTAGTAGTTTTCTGCTCCGGTATTGAACGGTGAATTTGAGCTCAAACTGCGACGAAACTGGACATAAGTTAACCACGCGAAGTTAGCTCGACCATATCTGGCCATTTTGATTTGGATAAATGGCACAATAATCGCCGCTTAATGTAGTTATCCCTATCAATATTAATAGCCAATTACGTTTGCTTTGATTACTTACTGCCAATCATTTCTTTGCCAGCTTTTATTTCTCTAAATGAGGTACTTTTTTACTCCCAATAAGTGTAAAATAAAATACATAATATAAAATGGCTGCATTTAATCGACCTGCTGCCGCAATATCAAATGTGTCAGCGGTAATGTATCCACTTTACAAGACGTTGTGTAAGCCGAAAATACCATTAGCCCTCTCCCCTATACTACTTCCACATAAAGTCGGGATTTCTCCCCTGCTATGT
>JAOBAZ010133883.1:0-11013 GCA_026546875.1 Pteroeides caledonicum | reverse complement strand
TATAAAGGTATAAGTTGTTCTTCGAGTAAGCGAAACCATACTGGGAAAAGTTTAACCGAAACTAGGAATTGAACCCACGACCCTCGGTTTACACGGTCAAGACGGAGAACACCGGGGAAATGGGCATTATAAAATAAGCAATGTACTGCGCAAGCGTTGATTGGACGGTTAGCGTGTTGATATCAGAGTATATGAACATAAGTTTTTCCCGCGCTTTTTTCACTGCGGGATAATTTTTAAAATTTCAATATTTTAAGCCTGATATTTTATAAAAGAAATATAAAATGGTCTTCCCTGTGTTTATATAATCTGACATAAACATTTGGGATGTTGCTCGACTTTCGAAAAGCTAAAAAACACTCACCTACGGTTCGTGTTTTTATTACGCTTTTCGAAAGTCTTCCAACATCCCGCGTGGTTATATATATCAAAGTAAATCAACACGGCAAACAATCTGATATTTCATATGTATATATATACACAAATTTATTTATGTGTTAGTTTCCTAAGATTTCTTTAAAGTGGAAATGCAGCGAAATTTCACCTAAACATTTTATGATTGCATACTAAAAATCATCTAAAATGGTAAACTACCACTTTTATACAACTTTGTTACCTTGCTTCATTTGTGAGATATTCAGGTTTGTTAGATATGTAAATATCATACTTATGACATCACACTGCATAATTACAAGGCACAGTTATTGGGGCTTTCCAACAAATTCTATTCTTAGACGAATACGTATAGCTACCAGTCATAACCACATACACCCAGTAAGTGAACTTTATGTACTTTTGTCAAGTGTTCGCAGCGAAAACTGTACTTCTTGCACAAACTCATTATTCGATGTGATGTCATAAGTATGATATTTGCATATCAAACAAACCTGAATAACTCACAAACGAAGCAAGATAGCAAAGTTCTATAAAAGCGTTAGTTCATCACTTAAGACCATCTTTAGCATGCAATTATAAAATGTTTAGGTAAAATTTCGCTGCATTTCCACTTTAAGCTGATATAGAAATAAATGAGGTAGAGCAAATAATTGTTATAGTTAGAAAGACGAAGGTAGGAAATAAATGATAGACGAAGGTAGGAAATGATATTCCACAATATGTTTAATAATTTATTCGTAATTTTAAATAAAACGAGCCAAAACGCGGTCTACTCGACGTCACAGAGCACTGATAGGATACCTCAATTTAACGTCTAAAAGTCTTCTTTATGCAAAATCTTCTGAGTTAACTCTCAATCATCTCAATCAAACTTAATCAGGAAGGGCAAAAATATGGAGATTTTTAAATATCCAAAGTATATTTGAAATCTTTCTCTTCCTATTTCCCTGAGGACAGAGAAACAAACACGCACGTACACACACAAAATGCATGCTATTTCGCTATAGATCCGTTAATTAGCTCCTTAATGGCTGCAGGCAAATATATTCCTGATATCAAATTTCCACTAACCGAAGTCAAACCGGTAATTTGCTAAGATAAAAATTGTCGAGGAGTATATTGAAACAAATATTAGAGTCTGGAATGTTAAGAACAATCAGCATTACCTTGACCATTACTAGTCGATGAAACACCAAAAGGCGAAAATAGATTCAGAAGTTTGTTCTGAGTAGAATCATGTGTTGATGGCGCCGTGGTCGATGGTTTATCCAAAGCATAAGATTTTTGACTGAAGTCAATGGAAAGGAGATCTTCTTGTGACTTGGAACTTAAAAAAATGACAATTCAAATCTAAACGTTTTTTTACTAGTTTTCAGCGCTTTGTACACATTTACGTCTTGAACTATCGACGTCACGACGCTTATCATTGACCAGTATGGCCGTGAGAGAAAATACAAGTGAGATCGATATTTACGTTATAGAATTGGAGGGAGATCTTTGTATTGCCGAGTAACGCCAATTTATAATTGTAGCACGTCATTTCAAGTCTCGGTCTCGCACGTACGTGTACTAAACCATGGATACAAAAGACCGAGCAACAAGACTAGAAATGACGTATTACAATTATAAACTTGGCGTCATTTGCCGGTATTGCGAAAGTCCGCGAGATCTCCCTGCAGTTATATAAATCGAGCTCACTGCAAAATACAAATTATAATACAGAAGATGGCGTTTTTGGCTATGAATATATATTGCAAAAAAATAATTCTAAAGTATGAATATGCAAATGAGGGAGATAGGCACTTGCCTATGACGTGAAATTTCATAAAATTGGAATCTTTCGATAAAATAGAGTTTCAGCTATTCATTTTAATATTTTGTTCATGTTGGTTCACTTTTGTTTGCAAGCACTAAGCATATAGACAAACGTTTTAACGTTTCTTTATGAAATTTGTGCGAAATTATTGGCGCGGATATGACGTCACAAGGGGGAATCAAATTCACAATCACAGACTAGGGTTTTAATAGCCGAATCAAGAATGTGCTCGAAACAATTTCCCTCTTCTGTTCGTTGTGTAATGCTGATTTGCATGATACAGTAAAAATCGCTTGAGAGCCAACGTTTTGCCGTTTGTAAATGATATGGAAACATGCTGGGTCATGGAATCTGTTCCAGCTACAATGAGCAAACATTGCCCACCCATAGATATACACCCATATTAGTAAAGAAACCTTTTGATGGTTGGATCAGTACAATTTTAATGAAGAAAAAGATTTCTCCTCGCTCTCTTACAAAAATTCTACATATTGCGTTCCAAATTCACATGTGAAATGCATGTAAATTATTTATGTTCCCATGCGAAATTGGAACATCACATGTGAAATTTTGGTAAGGGCTGCCACCCTCGCCACGGATAATAACCGATACCTAACGTAATGGGCAAGACGGAGTCTAAGCCCCAGTTTTTCTGAAAGGGAACATAGTCGGTACAGTAGATGGCGTGGAAACTTTCAAAAATTCAATAGAACTCCTTATCTATGATGATCTCGGTTTATGGAAGCTTTGTGCACGCTCGTTACCACGAGCCAATTGTATTTTAGGTGGATCAACCAATAACAGTGCATAACTGCAAACACGCATAAACCAAGACAATAACATAGATGAGTGCTATTCAATATATCCTGAGTTCTCAGCACCATCTACAGTACTATGGAGGAAACAATTATTTCAGTAGTCGAAAACTTCGAATTACTTAGCGTCACCCTAAATGACCAGTTGAAGTTCGAGAAACACGTTGCAAAAATATGCCGAAACGCAGTGCTTAAACGCTTGGGGAAACTGCTTCTTTTCGAACCAAGAAAATATCTATGCCAGGCATTGTTCGTCCGCACTTTACCAACTTTTTGAATCACGTTTTTTTATATATAGTTCCGTTGGGTACTAGTACTTAGTGTCTCAAATAAACAAAAACGACTTTTTGAACAAAAAACCGCGGGCGAAGTTCGTCTTAACAATGAAAAATTGCATGCTTACGCACGGAATTTAAAAGCTTTGATCGTATTTTGAGTTCCCAGATGGGAACGTCGTGTATTGGTTTATTAATGTCCGAAATTTCAAATAACTTACTTGAGTAATGGATACTGAAACCTTCAATTTTTTCGCAATTTTCGGCTTCATGCTTACTAATTAAGTATTTTCCTAATTTGCATAACATTCTAATTAGAATTTGCTTGCGAAAACAGCTTTTTCTGTTCAAAATTTTGGCTAAATGAACGGCTTATACTAAACCAAATTGTATGAAATGTTTGACCAGCGACAAAGGAGGCGACATGTGTCGCGCCCATGAAGTCAAAATACGATCAAAACTTTTAAATACCGTGCACAAGCAATGTTTATATGGTTGGTAAAGAGTACCCACTTCGGTTTACAAAATTTTCGTTCGAAAAGTTGTTTTTGTTTACATTCTAAGTACCCAACGGAACTATATATAAAATACCGTGATCCTAGAAGCAGTTTTGCGAAACTGAAAGCGGTCTCAAATCTGTTCAGTTTTATCTTATAACCCTGTACAGCGAAACAATTTCTTTTTTTCGAAAAACGGACAAAGACCATATATTAAAAGGTTGGATACAAAGTATACTAGAGAAAGAAAGTCATTTTATAACGCCTCGCAAACCACCAACACGTTGAGAGTGTTCGCGTTGTAGTTGAGACATATAACAAACGCCTTATTAACCAGACAATCTCGGTCCGTACGGGAAAATATTTTGCTTTCGATCTTTTAAGCACAGACCTCGCCCTTCGGGCTTGGTCTCTACTCAAAGATCTCAAGCAAAATATTTATAAGTGGTTACAGTAGATTTTATAGTAAAGTAAATTCAATATAATGGCTCAACTTTTGAATTTGAGCTGATTATATCTCCGAAACTATAAGTGTAAATCAAAATGTGGTCCATTGATCAATTTTTTGTGCGTTATCAGAAGCACTAAAAACCCATTAACGCTAAATACTTACAATTTTTGGGACGACTGGACATTTGATTCAGCTGAGGATGACATCTTTGAGAAATCGTCTAAACAAAAACAAATTATAATAGAACATTTACAAAACAAAATCTAACTATGTACGTCGCAAAATTGTAAGAAATTTTCTCATATTATCTTTCGAGATAAAACCCTTCTGCATGACAACTGTATGAAATGCCCCCTGACTATTTGTACATGCTACATCCAAGCACATACAACTTTGGTGCAAGTTAAGTATTCGAAACAACATGGAAGTTACATTGCCCAACAAAACGAGCGAGCTGGCTACACGACAAAAGCCTACTTATAGGGTAATCACTATAAAAACAACATCATCGTCTCAAACGAAAGAATTTTGAACCCACAGAACAACTTTGCGGGTTTTGTTTTCGGGTTAGTTAAGTTTTTGTCGTATGCCAACCTGTTCACATAAAGTATTAGGAGTTGAATCAAAATCTAAATAGCTACAGAATAAGTTACAGATATATTGTATTTTTGAACTGGTTTACTTCAATGGCGACAAAGTTTCACACGTTTTTCTGCCAACCTTTTATCTGTGTACATGTTCAGACGTTATTTGGGCAAAATGTGCGCTTTACAAAAATTAAAAGAGAACTTAGCCCAAAAATAAATGCTTTATTTACCACTTTTTAGGGCTGTAATACCAAATTTGAAATCCTTTTTCCTTTATCATGGTCCATTTACGAAAAATAAATCACCGAATCTCTATTTCTACCAAGTTTCTATACGGAATTGACCGTTTGACCGACGGCTCGTATCTACTCTGTGATGACAAGGAATAAGTTAACACTGAGGAACTAAAACACCTAAACTCGTTCCTGCAGACCTGTAATGGCAAAGTGCTAAAATGTATAATCTTCGGGCGTGTAGTAATTTACATTACGCCAAAAAATAAGCTAAAAGTATATCAGTTATATCAAGATTTACATTGCTATATTAATTTATTCCTCGTATCATATGTTATCACAGGGTAGATATGAGCCGCCGATCAAACGGTCAATCCCGCACAGAAATACGACCTTTGTTGATTTATTTCTCGTTAATGGATCACGTTAGGATTACAAATTTGTTATTACAACACTAAAAGAAACAAATAAAGCTTAGTTATTTTTTTGGTAGAGTTTTCCTTTAAATAAACAATTCACGAACGGATCGGGAAAGTTGTAAACGACGTTGCTCTGTGGTTACGAATTCGGTCAATTTGACCTAGCTGATCTGACCGTGGTCTCGTTCATTTTTTGCTTGTATGGACCTCGCTAAAAAGAACTCGACCAGTCTCCTCCTGTACGGACCTCTCGCTCAGTCAATAACATATATATCATGGCATCAAGTGTACGAGCATAGGGACAAGTAATACGGGGAGTATCCTACAGATTTGGGTAATTCAATATTTTGTGAGAAGTTTTCCGCCATTTCCCACCTCAACCCTTTCCGACGGCAATTGACTTTTATTGTTTTACCTTGGCCTAACGCCACACGATTTACTTGTCTAGGGCAGAGCTACCGTCGCGAAAGAGTTAAAATACCCTTGGACTAAGTAACTTTTCCCTGGGCAAAAACTATGAATCAAATTACTGTTTTATGAAATTTGCAAAATTTATGAATTAGACAGAAATTTTAGTAGATTGTTTTATGTTAGAAATCTTGTAGTCTATATAAAATATATGTAAAGTAGGAAAAAGTTCCGAAATATCCCGTAACGGCCGTTGCTATGGCAACTGCGACGTCTTAATATGGCTAATATTTTGTCTTGTTACGTATTTAACTCGAGAAAACGCCTGGTTACCCACAATTTTTATTTCCTAAAATATTTTCGCATGATTATCTAAACAATGTTTTGCAAATTAATAAGCATAATTATTTTGAAAAAAACTGAAAAATGAAATTAAAACTGGGGGTAATCCGGGATCCGTTTAAAGCCAAATTATCGGCCATATTGAAACAGGTTTTGAAACTTTTTTCAATAATACAAATATTGCTTTATATAAGCCGCATGGTTTCTGTTTTCTCAAGTGCTGTAATCCTACAAAAAATTAATCCAATCACAACCAGAAATTTGTTGCGTTATACGATTACGTCACCAGCCTCTGTAGCGTACTTTCTCAATTAACATAATATCACATTTTGTGTTAAACGACATAGGAGTTTCATGTTTTGTTCGAAATACCTGATGAATCAGCCTTCCTTTCAAAAATTTATACCCTAGGTTCAATTGAGTGTTTCCTAGTAAAAATGATTAGGTATAAACTTAGTAAAAATAAACTAGTAAAAATAATTAGGTATAAAAAGACAAATGGAAATATGTTTGAACCGGGCTTTTCCTAATCATCATAATCCGGACAAAACTTGCATATTTTAAGCACTTTGTAATGGATGAAAGGCAAAACACGCAAGTTTTGTTTTGTTGGAAATGTCGGTTTAAAGATATTCCTTTGTCTTACTTTATACCAAATAATTTTTACTAGGAAACACTCAATTGAGCCTAGGGTAAAAAAAGGAAGGCCGATTCATCAGGTACTTCGAACAAAACATTAAACTATGTCGTTTAACACAAAATACGACATTATGTTAATTGAGATAATACTTTACAGAGGATGGTGAGGTAATCAGATAAAGCAACAAATTTCTGGCTATGTGATAAGTTTTACAAAATTTTATGAAACTATATAGAGTAGAGCCACCTTAAATCAAATAAACATCTGAAGTACCAAACCTGTTAAAAAAAATTCAGGGATAATAAATTATTAATACATAAAAAATCATTTTTTCTTGTACGTACCAGTTGATGACTCGTTTTTCTTTTGCTAAAAAAGATAACACAAAAGATAATTATTGAGTGTAAACGTCAAGGGAACCGTTCGAAGACATTCTACTTTCTCAATTAAGGCATCCTTCACTCTAAAAACGTCTATGCTTATTGCTTAAATATTCCAAAGATAGTCAAATGAAGGTATTTTGTACAAAAAACTATCAGTTTATTTTTACTTGCTTTGAAAGAACGACTTCACACCTGGTTTAAATTTACGCGTATTTGGATGTTCACGGATATGCAAAAACGTCACAAGATGGGTCGCACAATATTTTTTCTTTTAAAAATTATACGTCAGTGATGGTCAAAAAGGGATATTTGGGATATTTGCAAGGTCAAAAAGGGATATTTGGGATATTTGTAAGGACTCGAACTTTACACTTCAGCCACAACTTTTTAAGTACTTCTTCACAATTGTGTCATTTAGACTTGTCTAAGTTGCCTTACCCAGCTTGTGACGTCACATAAATAGAGTGAGTCATAAAGTTATAATCCAATATGGCGGACAGCATGCCAGTTTTCATCAAAATACCTCAAGAGCTGAACGCGTATAAAGAAAGTGTAAAAGGCTAATTACGGCCACATCTTTCACGGCTTGAATAATGTACCGAACAGTGTGTTTATCACTCATGCCAAAATAAACCACACAAAAATAACTCTGTGATTGTGCAATAAAACATTTCAGGACATAGGCACTTAAAGGCTATGATTATGTAAGCTGGCTCCCTACAGTTGGACCTACTGACATGGCATATTCAAAATAAAAGCTCATTAATAATGCCAAACGAATTCCTTCCTATTTAATTCACACTTAACGTTCCAAAACGTTTTTGACATACTCAAAACTACAATCTACAAAGTGAGCCACGGCATGCTCACAAAACACTTCTCGCTCACAAAAATGTTCCTTGTCTTTGCCTCAGAAGCTTTTAACTTGAACGAATAAAAATTCTATACAATTTAGACAAATTCGCTTCGCGCAAAAAGTTTCGCACGGGAAAGCAACAAAAATATTTTCCTTCTACAGACCTGAGCTGAGTTGTTCAAAAGTGGGTTAACGCTAACCCAATGTTAAACGTAAACCCACCCACCCTCTGTCGAAGTCTACAGCTTTCGCTGAAAATTTACATCATAACACTTGAACCAATTCACAACAGTTCTGTTAAAAAGTAGCATTTCAACAAAGCAGGCTTCAATAATTTTGCTTCTTAATTTACGGTTAAGCTAACCTACAGGTGTAGCTTAGAACAACCGGCCCTTGCTTGTAAATAGATAACATATATACTAACCCATACTGAGGGCGTTGGAAGTGTAAGTTGAATTGAACGAAACTCGTCCAAAGTTGCTGCAGTTTTTTCAGCCCGTGGCTTGATTGTGATTTGAAATTTCTTGGGTTCATCTTCTAACGGAAAACGACAATAAAAAAAACTACTTTCAGTCCTAAATGTCACCACTCCACAACTACATAACTACACAAAAAATATGTCGGCTATAACAAATTAATAAAACCGAATGCAGTAAGACATACAGTAAAATAACTCTTATCTCATATTTGATCTGCAGTGTTGCCTAAAAGTAACTTAAAATGCTCAAGAGAGTACTTTCACATTGAAATTCTGAGCCTCAGGTAGCACGTCGTTGTGAAAGATGTTGTGTTTGAATAAGCCATACATGCAGAAAATTAATTGATTTAGTCTGGCAGTTTTCATGTAAATAAAACGCAAAATAACCCGATATATGACGTCACACCGAGAACAATTAATAATATGTCCTTTGATCCCAGCTGTCTCTCCCTTCCACTACAATACACTGCAATACATCGACTACACACGATAATATTAAGGAAAAAATATGTTAGAAAGAACAAAACGGGCTCTTTTCGCATAAATGCCAACCCAGGATTCTCGCCGTGATGTGACGAAGGCGTTGTTGCTAGGTACGTTGCCATGGGTGTCAATTACGTTTAGAAAACGATTAGGAGATACAACAACTCACAACGTTCTTTTGGCATCATTTTAGTACAAAGTGTGAAAGGATTTCGCGTTACAAAAAATTACTCCTAAAAAATACATACGCAATTGTAGTCTTAACACTATATTCCAAACTGGAAGGTTCGAGTGCAGAGTAGCAACCTTGAGGTAAGATCAAGGCTTCCACTTTCGAAGGAAATTTCCTTTCACATTCTTGTCACGATGGTGGAAGGGATAAAATAGATTTAACTTTCTTTGCAAAAGTTCTTTGTTTCTTTTATTCTGCATCCACCACTCCCCGCAATAATTTCATGCAAAGTTCATGCAAATATTGTGGGATTTACAGTGTATATGAAATGAAATTTATTAACGTGTTACCTGAAAGATCTCTTAAAGTGCCTATATGACATGAAATTTTTGCTTACTCTGTAGTTTTACGAGTTCTTTCAAATAAGACAATAATAAATTTCACGTTATAGGCACTACTTCAGAATCATCCTCAGAGTCATGTAAATTAACGAAAATTCGTTGCCTCGAGCGAGAATCAAACTCACACCTTCGGGTTTCTAGACCGCCGCTCAACCCATTAAGCTATTGGGCTTAAACTACGCGGATTGGTGGTGAGTATATTCTATTTAAGGGCACGAAACATTTTCGCGACGATTTAACGCTTGCCATGGATGACTTGCAGTGTTTCGATTCTATTGCAGAGGCAACAATTTTTCGTTGTCGCAATAACAGTGTTAGACAAGTATTGTATAATACTTACATGTCTGTCAGGATGATTCTGAAATGGAATTGAAACACTGCAAGTCATCCATAGCAAGCGTTAAGCCGTCGCGAAAATGTTTCGTGCCCTTAAATAGAATATACGTATACCCACCACCAATCTCTGTTGGCTAGATAGCTTAATGGGTAGAGCGGCGGTCCAGAAACCCAGAGTTGTGAGTTCGATTTTCGCTCGAGGCAATGAGTTTTCGTTGTCGCAATAACAGCGTTATAGACAAATATTGAATAATATTTATAGGCACTTTAAAAGATCTTTCAAATAACACAATACTAGTTTTCATTTCATATACACTTTAAACATATCTAAACACTTAACAATATTATAGTACTAACCTTCATCAGAAGAATCCGAATCAGAAATACTTTCGTGTGATTTATTGCGTAAAAATTGTTAAGAAATACAGCGTAATCAAATATCTTCACTAACCAGGTTTAGCAATAAAATTTTCGAGGGAATAGTCATAAAATGTAAATCGAGGAAATTAAACACTACGTGTACCATCTGAAACAATAGGATTTACCAGGAGAGTGGTAAAAGATGGAGTACAATAAAACCAGTTACTATGTTTTTCAGAAAACGATTCGAAATTTTATTCTAAGCAATATTAAAAGGCCAGTGTCACAGTATTTTAACCAAAAGACTTCCTCGTTTTCTGAACAACAAATTCCAAAATAAACTTTGTGTCCTTGCTCAGTTATGAAATACTAAACAACTTTGAATATTCAGGGAACATGCAAGACGATGTCTTTTTAAACAAAAAACTTCTTTGATTCCCTATTTCCGGACACTTTTTTCAAAATATTATTTACAATCCACTTCAATCCTCAACCAATATTGACTATCCGGACTTCCGCAGAGGTTTTTTATACTTGTTATGTGGTTTTCTAATATTTTTCTTAAAGATTCATGGAGCGAGGACCCTGCAAAGGCAGCAGAAGAATTGCAAAGAAATACTACTAAAATAATAGAAGGGTGGGTGAAAGGCAAGAAATTAAGGATA
>JAOBAZ010133772.1:0-11017 GCA_026546875.1 Pteroeides caledonicum | reverse complement strand
TAAATTTTTGTCACGACAATTCTTGGTAAATAGTACATTGGAATCATTACAATTTATATCAACATTAATTTCCGGGCAGGTGATTGGCTAGTTGTAAATATTAGAGCGAATTTTATTGGCTATGGGCAAGAGTGCGATTACAGCTCACAAAGGGTGAAATTAATGCTCAAATCGCACTCCTCTTAGCCAATGAAATTGCTGTATTTGCTACTGATTACGGAAAATATATAATTAATGTACTAATTGGCTCAGTGAGGGCTATAGTAACTTTGTACTTTAACGGTATTGTTGTACTTACCAGACCATATCTGTTTGTACCACTTAATATTGTCCATCGTTTGTCTGAGTCAATACAATAAACAGTAGAGTCGTGTGGGTCTTCCCATGTTTTAACACAACATCTGCGAACAAAGAAGTAGCGTTAGTGGGAGTATTCTTAACTTAAAGAGAAAAAGATCAATTATTTGTCAACCCACATTCGCACATCAAGGCACGAGAATACTACGTTAGAGTAAGTGTAATTACGTACAGTACCTTGAACTGTTCCGAACGTCCCACATCCTAACTGCTGTGTCATAACCACAAGATAGTAAAACGCTCGGTGAGTCATATTTGATGTCCAAAACACCAGCACCACGTTTCAGACTACTTTCACAAATTAAGTCACCAACATTACTACCCCTATTAAAGCGCATATGAAACGAAATTTTTTATTGTCTCATTCAAAAAATTGTTGAAATTGTAATGTAACTTCTTTTCTGTGCTTCGTTCTGCAAATAATTAAGTTTCTTTTCTGTGCTGCGAAACCATGTTACGTCACACAATGCATAATGAGTAACCACTCAACATAGATATTGCCATTATTGAATAACAATTTAAACGTCTAAACATCCTGTATTTATCCGCAATACATTACACAAAAATCATTAGAAGTAATTGTGTTTGCTAAAAACGAACTATTTTGAGGTATGTGATGTTTCATTATGCAATATGATATGTCACATCGTTTCACAGCACAAAAAAGAAATTTACTTATTTCAAGAATGAAACATGGGAAAGAAAATATGTGAAAGAAGTTACATAACAATTTTAAATTATCTTTTAAGTGATAATATTTAGGTAATTTGACCACATTGATTATAACCATATTGTAGCATGTCATGGCCTAACAACCATCTATCATTAACTGCAAAATAGTTTGTGATGATGTTGTGCTGTGTTGACACATCCATGAAGTCGTATATACAATACATTCCTTTCTTGTAATATCTCCTAATATTTTATCCAAATAGAAACTGGGGAAAAAACAAACAACCCGAACCTCAAAGCTGGGAAAAATAAAATAAACAAAATTGCTCACAGTACATTTGCTCGTCATACGTTTTATTGATGTCTTTAATGTATAATAAAACAATTATTGGATTCGGCTTTTGCATAATATAAGAATGATTCCTCATCAATATTACCTGCCTCAGCTTAACTTTGACAGATAACATTCATGTGGCCTGACTAATTCTTGATATGCTCAGTCTCATCCAATAATTTATTGTTTACAACAAAACTTACGTCTCACAATCATAAACCCTTAAAGGGGCATGGTCATACAAGAAACCAGAACTTCCTGCTGCAAATGTCCTTAAGAAATAAATAACATCCAATCAAAAATAAAACAAAAAAATAACAATCATTAAATTCTTAATTTCTAAAATTCTAAGTTCTAAACAATTATTAAATTCTAAAATAATAACAAAAATTAAGCAAATGTAAAATTTTGTTTTACATTGCTACAAAGTGATAGGAGATATATGTGACTGTAATTACATATTCTGTACCTTTTATTTGGGTTCGTTACTATGGACCTCACTGGATCATCAACTGAAATTGTTCTCAAACATTCCCCACAATCCAAAGACCAAATCTGCAAATAAAAGATTTGAAAGTATTGTTGTACATAGTAGAGACCAAGGGAAAATGATGACAACACAATGTCACCTGGGCCATGAAACCTGGGAGGTCAGCATTGTGGGCTGATGGTGCCCCCCTTTTCTGCATGGGGAAAACTGTGCCCCCTTCCCAAAGTAAAAGAGTGCCATTTTCCTGTTAGGGAAGTGCCTGTTTTTATGAACTCATTAAGACTTTTTGTTTGATAAATGGTTGCACCCAGCCTGTTGGCAGAAGTTATCTTTGGACCATTTGAGAAATACAGTAGATGCAAAATATGCATACTAGAAGTATGAACTTCTAAAATAAACCAGTCAATCAACACTATTCGAAAAAACTGGTTATGTATTGCTGGGCTTTTACGTATATAATAAACTGCCCATACATATATAATAAACACATACTTCATACTTATTATATATACCAGTACATAATATTTAATATAACAGATACATATGTTATTGTGCAATATATACAAGTGCCCTTTTTGGTCAGTGCCCCCCCCCCCATTTTCAAGGAGTTTCTGCATCCTCTGCAGTAATGTATTTAGATTTTGTGGGGGTGACATTCAAAAAAATGTCTAGGAGAAGCTGCTTTGGACAGTCTTCAGACATCACTTACAAATTCATAAAAAAAACTTGTACCATTAAATACTATACCTTTATGGAACCATCCTTTGAACCAGAAAAAATTAATTCACCCCAACAATCCACACAGGTTACTAGCTTAGCATGATCACCACAAAATGACAACCCTTTGCAACAGGAGTCATTTACTATCTGCCATCCTCTCACAAACCTCCCAATGCTAGTAATAATCATATCATTCTTCACAACAAACCTATTCACATCATTTTTACCACAGTTAATTGAGCAAATAGGTTTAATTGCTTTTAGCTTTCTTCTGTGAATATTGAAAAGTTTGATCTCATTTCCTTCTGACACAAAAAGTTTATATTTGCTGAGTTGTAGCCAGGGAAGGAGCCTTAACAGAGATTAAAAAATATTTGATTAAAATGAAAATATAAAACATATATTAAATATAAAATATATATAAAAAATTTTCTTGTCTGTGATTGGCTGACAATTTCCAGTGAAATGAAAAATCATCCTATTATGTCAGATCTAGAGTTGTGGAATCAATTTGCATGACAAAAAAATATAGGCTAATCAACCCAATGCCAAAGGGGGTTACCCTGAGCTTGAACTAAAATCATCTGCCATTAGCCAGATTAAAATCTGTTAAGTGCCAATTAGCGCCATGGCATATGTGTTAACTTATGAATAGCAGAAGTTTTTCCCATTACAAGTAATATCACCTGCAGGTTTTGCATTAAAGTTCTTAAATCTTAATTTAAAAGTGGTAATTTGTATTCTTATAAAATTTGCATATGTCCATGAAACGTCCTTAAAATTCCATTGCCAGGTCATGACTATAAAAGTATGTTTTTATAACCACAAATTGTTCAAATAATTGCTAAAAAATGTTAACCATAGCAAAGGGCCTGGGAACAAGGCTATGTAAATAGAGTGGTTGTTACTTAATTTATCTACACACTATACCTCTGTTTACACATATTGTCTTCTCTATTTATTCAATGGAATTATTTTTAGTATCAATCTGTATGGAAATGTTTCTTAAAAAGAATTCATTTACACCACGAAAAGTATGGTACTTAAAATGTCCATAAAATTCAAGCGAGGGAATTTAAAAATCAGGAAATAAACTCTGCACCTGGCACTTGCAACCAAAGTAGAATTGCTAAGTGGCTGGCTGCATTCGGCATCTGACGCATGGGTTAAACTTTTAACCTACTGCATTACGGTATCCCATTTATGACAATGCAGGGTTTTCCTGGCAAGTGAAATAATCTGGCTAGTCAGAATAAAATCTGTCAACCTATTTCTGGCAAGAGGGGTTCCAATCCCTTGGGTGAGCAAAATTGTCAGCTGTTGGGCAAAGTAAAATCTGTAAACCCCTTGAAGGCTGATGGTTTTCCCTGTGCAAGTGAAATAATCTGCCACGAGCCAGAGTAAAATCTGTTAATCTATTGCCGGTAATTTTACTTGCCCTAGGCAAGTAAAATTATCTAGCATTAACTTGAGTAAAATCTGGTAAGTGGTTGTTTCCATCCAGCAAGATCTTGGGTACTGGGTATTACCAGTACTTGTAATCGGCAGACCACAACTCTCTTAAAGTTAAAGTTCTAAAAATAATGAGAAAACGTGGTATATATAATCTTACCTTGTGTGAAAATCGACCAGTATTTTCTCTGCATACAATCCTTTTGCCCAGTTAAATGACAATCGACAATAATATTTTAGGGGCATGCTAGTTTTATTACTAAAATATGAATACAATAATTTTAATATACACTGGGGAGAGGGTGGCATCATGTGCCACAAAAGAAAAATGTAGCAAATTCCAGTGGCTTTATCTTTTAACATGTTCCTAGTAGGGTTTTTGGGCAAGTTAATCACCTGGCATTAGCTAGAGTAAAGTGGCTATTTGCAGCCAGCACCATGGCACATTGGTTAACCCGTTGTTGGTGAGGGATTTTTCCTGGATGAGTAAAATCTGTAAAGTGAAAGTTTGTGTCCAGCACCATGGCCGGTACCACTGGTATATGGGTTAAAGTATTGTCAGTTGAAGTTTCCATGGATAAGTGTAATCATCTGGCATAAGCTTATATAAAATAATAAAGGTCTACTCCTTCAGGAGAGGGTTAACAAGATCAGTTTTCAACCCATCTGCTGTAACATTATTTTAACTAACAGCCAATTTTTCTGATGAGAAATAAGTTTGTTAAAACATGTGACTTGATCTTTGAAAGTTGATTGGGTGCAAAACTTCCAAACAGAGTTTGTGGATTTCACAAGCAATTGTTCATTGCTTATTAATGATGTCACAATTACCCAATTACCCATATTTCGGTACCGATAATTGTGACAATAATTGATGTCACAATTACCCATAATTGGGTAATTGTGACATCATTAATAAACAATGTCACTCAGATTTACAACAGTATCTGTGACTAATGCATCTATCTATCGGCTTTCCCCATTAGAATGATGAGACAACCAAGGACAGACATGTAAGTCCTAGTGGGGGTAGCCTGATCAGGCTAATGTCACCTTTAATTTGGTTTTCACAATACTATGGTTCAAAAATTTTGTGTGTCAACACCTAGACTAGGTGCCTGTATTTTCTCATAAAAAAAAAATTCACGTGCATAGGGCATCCTTCAGCTATAATTAAATAGATAACGTGAACCTAGTACCCAACCTTGGTTTCATAATAGTTCTCTAGTTATAACATCACATGTATTGGAATTCAACACTGAATACAGTACGTCAGTAGCGTACCGTGGCGTACGGTACCTTTCTTATACACAATTGTTTTAAAAATGTTGTAATCTAACCTTTTCCAATGCTCATCTGCATTGACGCACGTTTCTATAATCGGTCTCCATAGAGAGTTTTGACTTGCAATGGTGTTAAAACATCGACACACTTGTGCAAGATTTAAGAGCGTTTGAAAATCACAGTATGCGAAAATTTCCAGCAAGAGTTCTCGGGGTAAATCCGTCAAAAACTTTTCATTTTGACAGAGTGGCATCCCTGCTACAAAGCTCTTGGTAGACAAAGCGAAACACCACTTTTACGTTAACCATGAAGTTTCTTTACCAAAATGAAATAAAAAATCATTACCAATAAAAGTAGAAAAATTTACCGACGATTGTTGTTTCTATGCCACAGGCACAGAGTAATATCACAAACGTGCATCCACGATCCACGATTGTTTTGTTTGTGTTGCCCAGGCCGCGCACGGTATGTTTGCGTACAGCCTGGGTCCTAGCTTATGGCATCACTGAAATTAGCCAAAATGGTGTTGGAATCAACTGTTATTTGGTAAGATTTTTTTTGTGATTTTAAAGTACTATGTTACTTCTTTTGGCTTAATTCTGTCCTTTATATATTCTTTCTTTTTCCTGAAGTGTTGACAACAGTGAATATATGAGGAATGGCGATTTTTTGCCAACAAGAATTCAAGCACAACAAGATGCAGTCAATTTAGTTTGTCATTCAAAAACTCGTCAAAATCCTGAAAATAATGTAGGCTTGATGACTCTTGCAAGGTAAACATCAAAAGTATTTGGGTTGATTGTTAAATCATTAAAATTATGTGACTAAATGTAAGATAATTTAAATTGTTATAATTTCTGACATTTTCTGTTTCTTTAAGTTTAGGGATTCATTCTTTTCAAACAAAACTAATCAATTTTTAAAAATGACCTCAACTAATTATATGTGCCTCTATTATGTTTAATTGTACATTTGACTTGTTTTTAGCCTAGAAGTTCTTGTCACATTAACAACTGATGTTGGAAAAGTACTGTCCTCTTTACACAGAGTCCAACCAAAAGGTGGCATTAATATTGTAACTGGTATTAAGATTGCTCATGTAAGTCTTTTGTTGTCAAAGAATACTAGTACCCTGAGCTCAAGGTCTCTTCCACATACCTTTTCACCTATCTCTTGCAACTAATCTGACCAGTGGCATAGGAAAGTCGATAATTGGGGGCCCCATATTCATATATTCATGTTCGCAGACCGTAAAAACAATTGATTTCAAAAGAAGTTAATAATGCAGAACATGAATATATGAATATGTGCCCCCTAATTGTCAACTTTCCTACGCCACTGAATCTGACTGTACAGGTAATTCAATGACAAAACTTCTGAAGTGCTTAAAATATGATTTTTGGTTATAAATTCAGAGAAAATAATAAAAAACTGCCACTAGTAGTCATCTTTCTGCAGATCAATCAAATCTTTTTTTGAACAAATTTGATTCCGATTGGATAGATGCATCAAAAAAATGTCCTAGTCAAAAAGAAGATCATTTGATTCACAAATTTATGGTAATTATATGTTGAGGGTTTGAGGTTTGTTGTCATGTCATAGTTAATTGGTACAGATTTTTAACTTTTGCATTTAATGTTATCGTGTTATTTTATGTATATGGCTTATACACAGAGCATAAGCAAAAATACCACTTTTTTACCTGGGGTGCGACTTATATATAGGTGTGATTTGTATGCCACAAAATACAGTAATTGGTTAGTTGTAGGTGATAAGTATTGAGAACAGGTTGGACAAACTAATTTATACTCAGGTTTACTATTGACAAAAAATGAAAGCCACCAGTAATATTTGAATACTAGTATTTGAAGCAACTACAGTAAATATTGTGAAGCATATTTGTTTTTTTTCCTTTTTAGCTTGCTTTAAAGCACCGTCAAAGCAAAAACCATAGGATGAGAATTATAGCATTTGTTGGCAGCCCTGTGATGGATGATGAAAAAGAGGTATTGCAAAAAAATAAAAATGTCAAAACTTTAAAATCATGTTAAATCTTTAATTGTGATAAAGAACTGAATGTCATTAACTAACAAAAAAATTCCTATGCAAATAAATATCTTGAAAAGTTTACTTTTACAAACACATTTTTTGACAAACTCAGCATCAAATGGATTTCATGATTATTTGTGAAATGTCACATTATACTGGTGCCAATGACAAAGAGGCACCTATGACTTCATTTTATCAGTTAGATGAAAAAACTACAGGGTAGTTGGAAAACTTTGATTTGATAAAAATTCCAGACAAAAAACAAATATTTGGTTACAAGAACAAGTGAACTTATACAGGTGCTGTTAGACAACTATACAATATGTATTTACTGAAGTCCTTAGTACTTATTGTTAAACAAACCACAAGACATCAATATACTGTAGAATTATGAGTATCACCTGACTAATATTCTAATTCACCAGAAGAATAAACAAGATCCAGTTATATACCTAGCTCAAAAATAAAGTAATTTGCATCATTATTTAGCTTGTTAAGTTGGCCAAGAGATTAAAGAAAGAAAAGGTTAATGTGGACATTATCAATTTTGGAGAAGAGGTAAAGGGAATTTTTTATTACTTCAAATACTTTGCATGTTCCAAATAAAATATGTTTAATGCTTACATAATTTTTAACCTCACATTAAAGTGCCATAACCCTTATTGGATAGATTTTAAAACTATTGTCATTCTGTGAAATGGTAGGCATGTTGCAATTTGCACGCCTAGATTCATTTAGGCATGTGATTGAAAATCAATGATTTATTTACAAAAAAATAGTATCCTCATTTTTCCATAATAATAAAAAATACTATAATTGCACTGCTTTTCAAGCGTGCGATTTATGACATGCCTAGGAGGCATGTGCCAGGGCGTGCGCATGTGATCGCATGCCTCAAAATGAGAAGCCTGGTTGTACTTTCAATTTAACCTACAGTGTGTATTCAATTGAACCTGTTTTCTGAATTGAAAAGCGCTAATTGAGCATATGATTGGGTTGAAAAATCACGAACCGTTTTCTCAGATTTAATTTGAACCCTGTATATACCGTACTGTAAGTAACCTAACCCTTGGACCATAGTACATGGCTGTTACTGGCCACTTAGCAGATTGGAAAAACCTCCAGCTGTTAGTGGGTTAAATGTTATAGGTTGTTAATGCATGTGTGATGTAATTTAATCTGTCAACAGAACAGCGATGCTGGCCATAACCGACCACTTGACAGATCTTACAATGTCTAATGCCAGATAATTTTCTAGGAAACCAACACGGAACATTTAACCACTTTTATCAATACTGTTAATGGTAAAGATGGTACTTCAAGTCATCTGGTGACTGTACCACCAGGGCCCATTTTAGCAGATGCCCTCATTTCATCTGCAATTGTTGCTGGAGAAGATGGTGCACCACCAGGTGCAAGTAGTGAAGGTCTTTTTGATCCATCAAATGATCCAGAACTGGCTCTTGTGAGTAGAACTTGCTAATTAATGGTATATTGAACTGTAACATGTAGATGCCCCTTTTTGTGATTTTATACACAAAAATTTCACAGTCTTTCTTTAGCTTTCAATTTGTCTGAGTTGACGAGCTTGAAGATGGTTGAGCTGACCAATTTGAACAGGATTGTTTACAGACCTGTTCATAGCTGTAAACAGTAAGTTTGGCTGATGAACAGTGGTAAACAACATTGTTCATTCCTGTTAGAACCATAGTGATTAGAACAATGAAAAACAGTGTGGTATTAAATGAATAAAATTATCCATACAGGATACAACATGTATATGAACTAACAATGTTGAAGAGGGTTGTTTTAACAACTACATATATGATTGTTCCAATAATGTTGGTCCGGCTACCCTACCGGTAGTGGTACTCTTGTTGAAATACAAGAAAATTATCATTTACAGAATATTATATGTTATATTTTAAAGTAAAAAAATACTGTTTTAAACAATCTTTTTAACATTTATCAAGGCATGAAATCAGTAGTATGCCAGTACATTACATGATGATATTTACATGTACATTAGGTTAGATTTTCTGAAAAATATGATTTTCTATGCCTTTGCTTTCATGTTCAGGCAATCAGAGTGTCTTTAGAAGAACAACGTCAGCGACAAGAGGAAGAAAACAAAACAACAGAAACTAATCAAGAGACAACACTATCCGATCAGCTACCAGACGATGAAGATGCTTTATTGCAACAAGCACTGAGGATGTCTGGACCAGTGTCTGAAACATCAGTTGCTTCAACACCATTCCCTGATGATGTCAGGTTAGTTTGGAAAATTCAGCTAAACTGTCTAGTACCAGTACTCACATTGAAGTGGAAATGCAGCGAAATTTCACCCAAACATTTTATGATTGCATACTAAAGAAGATCTTAAATGATGAATTATCAGTTTTGTAAAACTTATCTTGCTTCGTTTGCATTCTGATTCGTCAAGATTCACTGTTTCTGAAGTGGTTAGTCGCTGGTCAGTGACTACCGGTATAGGTTTTTGCATTTTAATTAAAATATTAAATTTGAAGTGAATTTTCATAAAATTGTGCTTAAATTTTATTTGTAAACACGTGGGACTTTATACTAAAACAGTTAGTTGTCTCAGGCTCGTTGATTACAAACGTATATATATTTACTTAGCCTTCGTCTTGTAATCACGTCGCTTTCAGCAACTAATTGGTAAGTAGTATACTGCTCAGATACAACCCAATGTTTCGATCGCGTCCGCAACGCGTTTTGCCGGAACGCGTTCCTGCATGCGTTTCATTACACAAATTTGTATTATATTTCGTACTAGACGCGTACCGCAATAGCCTACGAATACAGCCGCCTCACGTCGGGGGTGCGTTTTGCCGAGATCACCCGACGTGAGGCGGCTGCATTTGCAGGGTAGTACCGGAACGGCTAAGGAGTGCGTTCCGGACACGTTTTTCATTAGATCACATCTAAGCGGTAGTACTGTAGTTTAAGTTTTCTAAACTCCCAGTTACTAGTCACTGAATTACAATTCTTTTACCAGTATGATGTCGGAAGCTGATCAAATTGCTTATGCAATAAAAATGTCCTTACAAGATGAAGGTGGAGGAAGTGATTTAGATCCTAATGCTGATAGTTCACGAGAAACAACAGCAATGGATACCGATTTGACTCATCCAACATTGGTAAGCTTGCAAAAAAATATCGCGCTGTCCGTACCAACCACTGGATAGAGCCTTCTCATCTATCGAAAGTGAAGCCAGACTTCGGCGGACCAAACAGAGGGAAAAGACAACCTCATGGGAGTCCTTATCAGTTTACAGTACTAAAATTGATCTAGAACTTAATAAAAACCGAAGCTCTAACCATTAAAATACATACTTACCCAAAAAAAACCCTTCTGGGATTCGCGTGATGTATCGTTACTTTTGAACTTGGTCCCCGGAGTTCATTAACTCTCATATGCTATTAATATCCTAGAATCAATATTTTTAGTATAAAGTCCTAGATAGGAATATGTATTTACGTTTAAAATGTTAGTTTGAACACTACTGCATGCCAAATATTACCGCAATTTTAAAGCATTAACCAGATTCGACTGGCCTTGTCACAGGCCACTAAGACTTGGAATCTCAAAAGGTGCTTTTGTACGCCTAAATTCCTGGCAAAAAATTAATGTG
>JAOBAZ010133550.1:0-11018 GCA_026546875.1 Pteroeides caledonicum | reverse complement strand
CTCGCTATATATGAGCTTGTCTGCAATTTCATTGGTTAAAATACTCACCGTATATCAGCTCATATACGGTGAGTAGTTCCATTACATGGAACTACTGAAATTATTTATGCACTAATTTTTTTAAATATTGTAATTGTTAAATATTGGCTGAGTTAGTTATTCATTGTGTGGAGATAATAAGTTTACTCAATACACATTCCTGGTTTGTGGTGCATGTTGTCACGACTGAAAGTAAAATTCTTCTGTTGTTTCGGCCGAGAGTTAGGCGATTTGGTGCGGTGAAAGTCAAAACATTTTGAGTAATACATACACCAACGCGCTAGTGTTGGACGTGTACAAATGACAAAATAGAGTTGATTTTTAAATTGACCGCGAACTACCAGAAACTACGAGAATATTTCAGCTATTTTTTCTGGATTTAAAATCGACAGGCAAATACAAATATTAATAAGTTCTATTATTCACGTTTGTATGCGAACACAAGCATGTACAGAAGTAAACCATCGAGTTCTTTAAGAAGCGTTCAAGTTACCTGAATTTATAAACCCGCGTATTTCGGTGGACTATGAGGAAATACAAAGCGATATGCTAGAAAACACTCTTCTTTACTAATGTTTACTTATCACTATAATTTTTCACACTTCATTTTTTTAGTTACTTATCTCGTGACTACTTTCAATTTTTTAACTTTCTGATGGTAGTTTTTCTGTGGGTGTCACTTGAGTGCCTCTAAAATTTCACGACGATTTTTAACCAGTATTCACATAGCTAAGGATAAATGATTAGTGAAAACGATGTGCCCTGATTGGCTAACCAAACTCCGATTATTCAAGATATATCGCCTAATGCGTAATGGCGGCTAGGTGTAGAAGAGCGAGGAAGAAATCATATATGTAAAAGAAAATGAACAGAAATTTCCTTTTTGCATATATATCTACCAAAAACAATTATTCGCCTCAGTCGCGTTGAATATAACGGTGAAAAATAAGCTCAACTTCCTTGTTATCATTTACCAATATTCACTTCACTTTCTGCGAGTAAATATTGTATAACAGTTAAATTCCTTTTGGTTTTAGGAAAAAAAGAATTAGCAGACGCAGCCAACATGACGGAGAAGAATGGTAAAATATCTCCCATAGTTGGTGAAAGTATCACGATAGAACACGTGCAAAAATATTTGTATGGTCACAAAAAGGTGCAACTAATTGATACGACGAAATTACAGAAAGAACGATTAAAACATCTTCATATCAATAAAGAACCAAATGGAACTTCATGTACGTATAAGAAATTATCCGTAGTTGTTTCTGGTCTCTAATGGCATGAGCAATAATTATTTCCTCGTCTGAAACTTTCATCACAGTTGAAACTTTCGTCACAGTTGTAAATAGCCTGAAGACAGACAGTCAAACTGTCCGAAACGTTCCACATTAAAAGATGTTAAGAAATTGAAACCTCTTGTTGTGATCCTTACAATAAAAGTGAACATATAATTGAAGTTAATAATTATTTCATTGCCAACTTTTAATTTTAATTTACTTATAAATCTTAAAGTACAGTGCAACATAAACTACTGGCGAAAGACTACATTATATGTTTTATCATAGGGTGTGATATTTGCAACGAAAATCCAGAGAAATGTCCAATGCACGGTTCTTTACATTCTTTGAGAAAACTTGTCAATCAAAGTCAAGTAGGCTCACCAATAGATTACAGTCCAATTTTGAAATTCCCTGATGAGGTTGGGTTGTGCACTTCCAGTTTACCTGGAATAGAGTATGGAGTTTGCGCTAAGGCCGCAATACCCGCTGGGACATGGATAGGTCCATATGAAGGAAAGCTGGTACGGCCAGGACAAATTACGAAAAATACAGAAACAGAGTTTATGTGGGAGGTAAAATATATTTTGTTCCCAAAAACTACTTTGTCTTGAAGTGAGTAAAATATTGACCAGCTTAGATCAATATAAGATAAGAAATATTTAATATTGTAATATATTCATTAGTTTGTTATATCAACATAATAATTAATATCTTCATCACGTTCTCCTCCATGACAAAATTATTTATGTTTTATTGAGCTTTACGTCATGCTGTAAATTAAAGTGAAAAATAGTTAAAAACCATTAACTTAATGCTTTTAGATATTCCATGATGGTCAGGTCAGCCATTATTTAGACGCCAGAGACGAATCAAATTCAAGTTGGATGAGGTTTATTCGGTGTGCTCGTCAACGTTTTGAACAAAATATGGTGATCTTTCAGTATCACGGCTGTATATATTACAGAACAACGAAAGATGTTAAAATTGGCGAGGAACTTCTTGTCTGGTATGATAGTCGATATTCTCAGATTTTTGGGATCCCTGTAGCTTTAAATGAAAGTGGAAACAGAGGTTAGTGTTGAACGTTAGTGACATACCCACCGTTTCTCTTTATTCTGATTAGGAGAGTTTGTATGACGGACAAAGTTGATTTGAATGTGGAGGTTACCACTGAGGAAGCTGTCCTTATCTAGGAAACGGGATAAGGAGGATATTGCATATGTGAAAATAAACAAGATGAAACTTTTTAGAGCGAAAAGGTAGTAAACTGCCAAATGTCGAATGTCACGCCATTTAAGATGCTTACTGCTTTATATACGAGTATTAAATTAAGTAAACTTCCAGCAGACCAGCACTCTTTTACTTACGACAATTCGGAAATTGGAATATCTTCGCCATATTTTCGCTCAGGCTCGACCAATATCGTCAGCGACGAAGCCGGAAACTGTCGAACCTTTGCCGAACCAGAATTGTAAAGAAGGCTTCCAACATAAGAGCACAGGGCGACGCGGAAAATGTCTTATGGTGGTACATTGCAAACATGAAAATGCCCAAGACAAATGTCCAACGATTTCGTCACCTCCACAAAATTGCAGAGGTGGTTGTGGTGCTCCCTCACAGTAATGCCGAAGAGCGCCTGTTCAGTATTGTGAGAAAAAAACAAAACAGTCGCTCCTCAATGAAGCTAAGCGGTACATTGTCAAGCATTTTAACAATGAAATCATCATTTCCTGAGTCTACCACTCCTTGTAGCCAATGACAACCAGATGATTCACATTTAAAGAAGGCTAAGAGTCAAACAGTTTAATATAATGCTGAGCATAAGTCATAAAGTTAACATTACCTAATTACACTGTAGTATAAGTTACCCATGTATTGTTGATATTTTGTCAGGTATAAATTATACAATTTCCTTTATGCCTTATTTTATCTCTATTTACATTTTATTTTTCAACGGTCTCCTGCTGACAAGTACAATAATATTGTCTGACATTGGACAGTAAAATAATCAATTAAGAGAATAAGGTACATTGCCTTTGGATTAAAATCAAGATATTTACTGGAGAACAAAGCTTCCGGACTTCGACAGTCTTTATCTAACGTTTTTCTCTAAAGTCTCCAGTTTTTTGGAGGGCAAAAATTGAGATCTTAAGTTTTTAGGTCTTTTAAGGTTGGCAGGTCTGCGTCAGCAAAATTTGGCAGTCAACCCAAGCCCTTAATTGAAAAACAATCAATCCTAAAAAGCTTTCTGTTGTTTTTAAAGTACTCTAGATTTTAATATCACGTCAAGAAATTTAGGTTCAATTGAATGTCGAAGCCATTCTGACAGCTTGGTAATTTGTTGGGGTGGTTCCGCTGGTTCAGTTCCACTTTAATATACTTCTGTGTGAAAGTTTTGAGATTCACGTTTGTCGTTTTGCCACATTTCTCCACAATTTTAACTTGTTGATAAAACATTCAAAGGTCACGGTTGTTATGACGAATAAGTTGAGACAGTTCATTGTTTCTTTGTTTATTTTACAGGAGTCAACCCTCCAAAAGGCATTGTAACGCAAGAACGATCTTTTGGAAAAAGACGACTTAGCGAACCGGAACCTCAGAGACCCAACAGGGTCACTGTGGAATGCGAGAGTCCAGTAATTGTAAAGCAGGAAAAAACAGAGCTTCCAGTTACCAAACAAGGTGAAACAATCCCACGAGCTGCATTTAACTACAGGAATTCCTTGTACCACAGGGGTCGCTGGTATACCATTACTAGTGAGGATTCCGGAAAACAAAGACTACCGGATAAAATCAGGGCAAAAGTGGAACGAAAGGAGCATTGTAACAAATGTTTAAATTCATTCACTAGCCGCGACAGTTTTTTGGAGCACAATTGTGCAATAAAAGAGGCAGTAGATTCACACAGCTACATATGCGCATATTGTGAGTTATCATGTGGAACTTTAACAGAACTTGGCAAACATATGGAAGAACATGTGAACGACAGACCATATCAGTGTGGCTATTGTACACGTACGTTTAATAATGCGGCTATACTAAATCAACATGTCCGTGTACACACTATGTATAGTGCAAAACCAATAACAGTGAATCATGGGATTGATAAGGAACCCGTTTGATTTTCAAGTTTTACAAGTTCTGGTTGTTCGTTTCTTTCTTTTGTGTGATAAAGGAATGAACTAATTGAGGTTATACGATGATCGCCTCATCAGATTCACATAATTATGTCGGTTAAAATTTTAAAATGCCATCAAGGAACACTTGCGAATAAAGTAAAGTTGACTAAACTGTTCAGGAAATTATCGCAATGTTTAACATATTGGAGAAATGGTTTATAAATCTGTTAAAAGCTATTTAGTTTTTTAGAGCAAAATCTAGTGTGGATATTGTAAATGAGAACGTTTTCATGGCAATGATGTTTAATTTATAATGAGGAAAATATTTTTATGTAGATATGTTTACTGGAAAATGAACATGTTTTTGTTGTCTCTTTAACTTGAAAGAAACAAGTAAATTATACCAGAAGTTAAAAAATCAGCACTCCAATGCGGAGACAACTGGATCTTTTATTTTGTAATTCAACTAAAAACTGTCAATTTTAGGCGTCCAGGTAACAATTTCTGTGCCCAATTCCAAAGTTTAGATTTGACTACTCCTGCATGCTACTACTACCGCTAGCATTTAGGTACTATATTAACCCATCACACATGCTCAATTCATACGAAGTATTACTATTACCATTAACATTAATATTACTATTAAGACAAGTTAACCTTGGGAGGTAAACGCAAGGCGTTTTTACACATGGATTACTGACGGTTAAATTTATCATTGGTAGTTTGAAACAATATGATTATAACTCACGATGCAGTTCTTCGAAGTAGTTGTAATATTTTACTTCGATTGACTTATTTGAGAAAAATGACTTAGTTTTCGAAAAGTATTCCAAAACAATATAACAAAACAGTATGTTATTTGCCATTATATGATCTATCACACGACCGAGACACGGTTTGACGCCACTTACTGGCTTTTGTATAAAACCAATAACATTTTGCCGTTATCTGTTTGGCAGTATAACACTTACAGCATAGCGTCACTTGCTTGGCGGTTAGTGCGCCAATTTTTGGCGCTTGGGGCGCAATTTTTACCACATTTAGACGTCATACGATGCGCCTATATAAAAGAACGGTTAAATGTCACTTGTTAAATAGCTTTCATGTTTTTGTATAGCTCCCCCCCCACCATTGTCATTATTTGATTTGTACCTGTTAAAAACATGAGTCATATACCTGACAACAAATAATATAACAATAGACCAGAACATTGCAAATTATTTTAAACAATTTATTCTCATAGGATAGTAGTGGAATTAGCAAAATGACAAGACTTTTGAGTTTTAGTTTTTTATTTTTAATTCTTGTTACCGTAAACAGTAATTCTGATATTGAATTGTTGATAAAGAAAAAAGCTGGTAGTCGAGAGCCATTTCAAGGGTAAGTATACAAATAAATAAAAATATATTTATCGTTGTTTTATTTACAATTTGTTCCAATGCCTGAGAACCCCCCAAAAAACTATTCACCCCAGTGGGTTAAGATTGTTAAAAAGTTGATCAATATAACAAGAATACAACTCAGTTTTTAATGTGGGATATCCACAATAACAAAGAGAGATGTTTTATTAGCTTAATATGACTATTAAGCCGTCCGTTGAATAACATACTGTACAAAGAATGTGATTATCTAAATATAAGGTTACAATAAAAAACTATTTTCTTAACATATCTCTTTTAACATCTTATTTTAACATTTTGATTTCAATTTAGACACAAAGTTATCCGAGCATTTCCGTTCACAAAAACTGATATTGATGCGATTAATTCACTAGAGTTTAACCACGACATTGAAGTAAGTTACTAGAAACAACAGTTTAAATTCAGTTTTACTTTTTGACCCTATTTGACTATTTTAGTATAAACTGTAACATTTAATATTTCTGTAGTGGCGCATGGCTGGATAACCATTTTGTATAATTTGCCTTAGAAACTTGTTTCATTTTTTCTTAGGTTGATTTCTGGGCAAAATCAATAAATACTGATATCCATGTTGCACCTGAGGATTACCTAAAACTGGACAGTCTGCTAAAAAAACACAACATCAAGTATACGATTTTGAATAATAACCTGCAAGCAAGTTTGGACGAAGAACAAAAAGCACACTATCGTCACAGTCAAGGCTGGCATGGTGACTATCGTAGTTTTGATGAGGTATAAAACATTACAATATAGCGAAATGGGTAAACAACTACCAGCAATATAGCCGGGTATAGCCATATAACCGGGTATAGCCATATAGCCGTGTATAGCCATCTGGCCAGTCTGCTACATGGCTATATGAACAGGGAGCAATATAACCATATAGCTGCATAGCCATGTCAGCTATATAACCATATAGCCCTATAGGTCTACACACTGTTTAGCCATATAGCCACACAGTTGTACTTGTATAGTTGTAAAGCTAGTTACTCATATAACGAAATAATCAGCCTGACATATAGCAGCCACATTAAAAGCCATTCTGTTCTTTAGATTGTTCAGAAGATAAACAATTTAGCAAACACATATAAAAGCCGGGCAGCATTATTAAATATTGGAAAGACTCATGAAAAACGAGATATCTTAGGACTAGAGGTAAGATTATATATTTAAAATATTTAAGTAGCGAAACCGAACAGTTTTTAATCAATTATATGTTTTGACAGATATCAGGCTCGAAAACTATCCCATATAAACAAAAAGCTGTTGTTATGTGTGGACAACACGCTAGAGAATGGATATCACCAGCAACATGCATGTATATAATGGAAAAGGTAAGTTATTTATCCATTGTGTATTTAGTTAAAATATTTGCTTTGAAAAACTCCTTGCATTACTTAAACTCGCGAGCCTCCGTTCCTGCAATCAGCGAACGGTAAACAAAATGTTCTGATTATGGCAACTGTGGCCATGCTGTGGCTCTGGGATAATTATGTCCGGTTTCTTGTGCGCGTGACCGGAGGTTGGCTAAACACCAGAAGTGAAAAGTATTAGCCATCCAAACACAGACTCAGGACACGAGATTAAATATAAAAGCTTTTTGTCGCGTGTCCTTCAAATATCAGCCAATCGTTCTCTCACTCGGATTATCCCAGAGCCTTTTTTCCAGGTTCGCTGGTTGCAGGAGAGCAAGCTCTGACGACAACATTGCACGTGACTTCAATATTTTTAACTGCTTTTAAAGCAGTTTATAAGACGTCAAGATAACTGGAGAACTGGGTGGTCACCTTATCAACTTATGAAGTCACAACCACTACAAAAGTCGTGGTTGACGCTATATAAGCATTTCTACTATGCATATAAAAATATTAAAAATCTCAAATTAAAATGTGGCTCACGAAACTTAGTTCTTTGGTCACTGTATTCAGCATAAACTATAAACTCGTAAGAATACGTATTTCCAGAAAAATTTCTTTTACGGTATGGCAAATTAATCTAAAAAAATATGTTCAATACCTTCAGTTTAAACCACTTAATGCTTTTACTTTTAATGCTCGTTACTTACGTTTGCTTTGCCATTGTCTGTGATCTTAGATCCTAACAAATTACGACACAAATGCCAAAATTGCAGCAATGGTTGACAGATTTAATTGGGTAATATTTCCTGTATTTAATCCTGATGGTTACGCTTACACTTGGGCATCGGTGAGTTGTAGTTCTTTATTCTTGTTAGTTACCATCGTTTACTTCTTAACAATCACAGTCAACCGCAACCACTACGTAAAACCAAGGCCTGGTTGTAGCAGTGATCTAACTAGTGACCTGTTGATAAAATTATTCTTTCTATACAGATCGTTTTACTCTGCAATTACTCCGTAACACATGAATGATTAAAACGTTTCACTACAGGGTCGCAGATTTACATAATTTGCTCTCAGACACTGTGGCTTACTGGTTAAAGTTCTGTATTAAAACTATGTAAAGTTTGAGCTTTCGTCGTTTACGACCTCATTTCTGATCAAGTCATAGACGACCAAAGCTCGAACTCCATATAGATAACAGTAAGGAATAGATGGCATTGGCAATAAGTTTTTTTAAAGTTTTATTATTAAGTATATTGTTTTACTTGAAGGACTCAAATCGACTTTGGAGAAAGAATCGCCAACCTAGTGGGCACCAGACTTGTCACGGAACAGATTTAAACAGAAACTGGTCATATATGTGGGGTGGTACGCGATAGTCTAACCATAAATTTTCAACTAAATTATATAACCATACGATCGTAAAAGCACAAGAAAAATAAGGAATGTATCTATTCTAAGCGATTAAAAAAATTAATACTTTATCAAATTTACGTGTCCTTCAAGAGCAAAACGCACAAACTAACAAAATGACTTTTAATAAAAATTTTATGTTGTCGAAATAAATTTTAATATACTAGGGCCTTACACCCAACGTCTACTAAATTCTATCTATTTAATATCATACCATGACCTACATGTGTAGCTATATGACAATATTTACGGTTAAACGCCATGTTTGACTGTTAAACTAACGGTTATATCTCACGTTCTTGAGCTATGTAACCTTCAAATCTCACGATTTTGCAACAGAAACACCATGAAGCTGTGATAAATCTACATAGCCATAGCTTATAATGATGTTAAGAACGATGTTCAGATAGTTAACATTTTAAGTATGTCGTTTCACGTTATTTTAGGTCATGGAACAAGTAAAAACCCATGTAGCGACATTTACTTAGGTACCTCAGCTTTTTCTGCACAAGAAACAAAAGCGATGTCGGAGTACATAAAAAGAAATCGTAAAAATATCTTTGCTTTTCTTGATATTCATTCCTACAGTCAATTATGGATGTATCCGTGGAGCTATTCTAAGAGTAGCACAACGCAAGATGAAGAAGAACTGGTAAGGAAGGAACTAGAACAATTTAATCTGTTTTAAAGTTTTAAACAAATCAGAGAAAAAAACAGTATGTTAACTGTCAACACTCTTAAGCTATGTGGGTTGAGCCACCGTCTACCATGAACACACAAGTAGTGTGAGAAAAATAGTTCGAGCGCTGTTTATGCGTGTTGAAACTATTCTTTTAACAACCATATTTGATAGTGATCTGTAGTGTTTTACGTCGGTGTAAATGCGTCAAAAGGAATAAAAACAAAGTGTTTATTTTAACATTTTGTTACAGAAACGCGTCTCTGAACTGGCTGTAAACGCCTTGAAAGCTGTGAATGGAACGATATTCAAAGCAGGACCTGGTGCTAAAATCATTTGTAAGTAACTTCACGCGTTTGTGTTCCACACCTAAATATCCACTTTTTAAACTGAAATTGCATTTGTTTAATTTCGTTACAGATGAGGCAGCAGGTTCTAGTAAGGATTGGGTATATGGAGAGATGAACATAAAGTATTCATTTGCATTAGAATTACGAGATGAGGGACAATATGGTTTTCTTCTTCCCAAGGACCAAATTATCCCAACAGCTAAAGAAACTTTAGCTTCGTTACAAAATCTTGCAGATTCAATGATGGATTATGAAAACAAAGCAACTACTTATTATACTCAAGATAGTTCTGCAGGTACAGAAACTTAAAGACAATCATAAAATAGAAATATATAAAAGATTATATGATCATTAAATATATTTTTTGTATTTAAACTGCGTTTACGTTACACTTAAATTGCATCTTCAATATGCCTGTTATTCATTTTTAAACTTTAAAAATAACAATTTTTTATGGGTAAATAAATATCCAATGAATCATTATCACACTGTGATAAATAACCATTGTTACAGTTTATTAAATTCTATTCCTGGAAAATGTGTAAAGCGAATAAAAAGCGCATTAATATATACGCTAATTAAGTGTACATTGAAACTATATTTTCCAGATGAAATGTAATTTCGGTATTTTTTATCCATTGGGTTCAAATTTTTTACTCCATCCTGTATATTCGTAATGTTTAAATGTATGGGAACGTATGCATACTCCACGAAAGCTTCATACTTTTCGTAAATGATAACTTAGAAATCCCCAAGTATATAGTCCCAAAATAGTTTCCCTGATAATCTCCACAAAAATAAACAACAACAAAGTAACGTCCCCAAACCTGTTTACATTAAAGACTATGACTCATTTCTACCAGCCCATTTAGTATCTCTTTTCCAGACTCAATTATTTCCTTAGGAGGAACAATAAATCCCAGTTCATTTACAAATGTCGGTCGCAGCTCAACGCTGTATGAGTGAATAATGCCCAAGGATTGGTAACACCAGTCTGTAGAATCTCCTGTCGTTGGATCTAGGAGAAAATATACTGTCAGAGAGAGACAACAGACAGACACAGAATTTTTTATGTAAAATTCAGTTAGTGTTTTATGAAAACTCGTTAGTGTTTTATGAGTACCGCTTTACAAGAGAACCTGCAATTCATAAAAATATATACAAATGTATACAAGTATTAAGTGCAGGCGCCGTGCGATGTGAGTCGCTACATTTCGTGTTCTCTGGATGTTCACTTCAACCTTTCACCACAGGGAAGGTAAAACGACTACAAAAATGGACAGACAGACAGACAGACAGACAGACAGACAGACAGACAGACAGACAGACAGACAGACAGACAGACAGACAGAC
>JAOBAZ010133439.1:0-11021 GCA_026546875.1 Pteroeides caledonicum | reverse complement strand
ACGAAAACACTCGCCTTCGGCTCGTGTTTTCGTTAGCTTTTCTCAACTCTCGCAACATCCCAGAGGGTTTGGATAAAGCTATCCAAACACGCTACCCATTAGGTAATTGTATAGTACCACCATAGTCCAGAAGAAATAAACAGAAGGTCAACTCATGTCAGAAAGAGTGCTTGTGGTTTCACTCTACCAGAATATGGGAAGAGTGTTTCCAGTTTGACTCTATCAAATGCCGCAGGTTTTCTCCGGGTACTCCGGTTTTCGTCTGTACTAACACTAGACCAATGAGGGATGGCCCTCACTGGCGTTCTAGAAAAAACAGTTTAGTTAAACTGATAAAGCATCCACTATAAATATGGTTAGTTTAACTTTGAAGTTTCTATCCTCGCGCATATCGCATTACGCATGTTGTCCGAGAATAACGCTACTCTGGCCAGTAAACCGAATGTTGATTAACAAAACAGTAAATAAACACCCTAAATTGGCTAGTCCGCCATTATTCTGGCCAGTAAACCGCATGTTAATTAACAAAACAGTAAATAAACATCCTAAATTGGTTAGTCCGCCATTATTCTGGCCAGTAAACTGCGTAAAATATCAGGGGAGACGTGGGTATAACTGGGTCCACCTTCTATTTATTCCTTATTGTGTGACACTAGTACACTAATCAATCCCTAGTTGATAACCTACATTCACGGTAAAGCCACGCTCTTCTAGCTAACGATATAACTTACTTCTCCATAAATATCTAGTCTGCTAACTTTAATTCCTGATGCTGAGAATGCAGAAATCTTGAAATTGAACTGAAACGTACGGAATAAAATTGCTAAATAATTTAGTGAATCCAATTAATTCATTAATCATTTAATAATTTAAGATTTAGTTTAATTATTTAAGTTTATTAATCTAATTGATTAAACTAAATTAATTAAATTAATTAATTAAATTCATTAAATTAATTAAATTAATACAACAAAGTTCAATTACTCACAAAAATTGTCGGACTTTCTTCAGGCGGTGGTGTCCCACTTTGTAGTGATATCTGAAATAGACAGATGAGTTTGATAAAGACTACAAAGTAATTCTATTGTATTATTATATATTCCTTGTCAAAGTTTCATGCTCTTAGCGTTTCATTGCTCGAGAGCGAATCACGTGAGAGTGACGAAATTCTGATTTCGCCCCCCTGCAGAGGGAGATAACGCGTTATTTCATGGGAATAACAACTTAAATCACGTGCAGAGCACGTGGACATGCGACCTTTGGTCGCCATATTGTTGACATTGGCCGGAATTACAATGTTTACTTGTTTCTTGAAATTATATCTTTTATTTCAATAAATATTTCGTTGTTTACCTTATTGCTTGGTTTTCTTTCGCCAGTGATATATAATAAAAAAACTTATTTCCCGTGACCTCAGAAAACATTACATTTTGTGGACTCGAGACCGGTCGATATTTCGGTACTCGATAATATCGTCCGGTCTCGGGTCCACCAAACATAATGTTTCCTTCGGTCGCGGTAAATAAGTCTTAATTATACTTATCTTCGCAATCGAAGAAAACATGAAATTCTAGGACCCTGATCAAGTTTAGTCACTTACATTTCCTCTAAGGGTTGGAGACGTTTGAGGTTGAATCTTCCCAATCTAAAAGAAAATGTGTCGCATAAAAGCACTTGAAGATACAGTTGTACAAATGTTTTTAAATATGGCCAAACAATTGTAAGATTTTTTTAAGGCACAAGTTGTGCTCCAACAAGAAAGTAAACTCACGCCTGAGTCCACTTGACCCACGACGGTGGCAACAACTAGATCACAGCAGTATTCATTTTATTCTGTTACGTTCTTTCTATCTTCATAGTAAAGTCATTAAGAGGATGCAGAAAGTTACCGTACTGGTCCAAAACGTGTTTTGGACCTTAACGTTTAACGCATTATAGAACGCGTTTCACTACACAAAGTTCTTATTAGCTATTTCATAAAGAACGCGAACCGAACGCGTCCCGGAACAGGTAACCAGCATGTTCTGGAATGCGTTCGGGACGCGTTTTTCATTAGGTTACTTTTGAGCGTAAGTTAAAAAAGTTTAAAAGTTCAACATGATTGACAAGACACTAACCTCCCAACTAAGTTCTTTCTTTATTGGATCAAATGAATATGTCCCAACTACAAGAAAAGTATTTCAAGTGTTGCAGATATCTTCATGTTATCTTTTAGGATTGATCACTACTTACCACTTTGGGTTAAATTAACGTTAAGTACTTGTTTAGGAAATGGAACTGTAACAACAACATCTTCGACCTAAAAAAAAGATGTGTGCGGATATGAAGAGAGGGAGAAATATTGTATCCCTTTAAAATGTCTCCAATGATTGGCAAATTATTGACAAATTGTTAGTTAATTGTTGGTTATTGACTAAATGATGACTTATTATTGGCTGGAAATCTGAGTTGGGGATTCCTTTGACTTCTGCGAGGTTTCCTCGTGGTAGGCAGCAAGATAAATGTACTTAAGAAATTATTTTCACTTACTATTTTTCCCGACGTTTGTTTAAGTCCAACAGTGAGATCAAACCTTCCAGTACCTCCCTACACAATCAAAACAGGTGCAATTTAATTAAAATTATCGTAATTCTAGTTTTTAAGTAGGAATTCAGTTTGGGTTTTCCACTATACTGTTACCATCCACGTGGTGTTTGGAAAGGTTGTGACTTGTCAAAAGTCGGCCAATTTCCCTGTTGGGATATGGCTTATCCAAACATGAAATTCCCCGCCACTTTTTTTATCTCTTGTTATTTTATAAAAGAAATACCTAATGTTTTTTTCGTGTTTAGATACTCTTATCCAAATACTTTGGATGTTGCTCAACTGTCAAAAAGCTGAAAACGTTCATCTCCGGCTCGTGCTTTGTTACGGTTTTCTCAAGTCTCGTAACATCACAAGTGTCTGGATAAGAGCACCAAAACACGGAAACTCATTTGGTATTTTTTTTAATATTAGGCAAGTTTAATTAAACGTGACCAAAAGTGTTTACCTCTTGAAACATAATACGTGGTTTGGCATACAATGGTAGAGCATGTACACTAAAATTCAAAAAAACAAATGTCGTATCACATTGAAGAACATTTTGAAAGTTAGACAGCGTTTGCTAATCAATACGGAGAAGCGCGTGGATATACTTCGTTCTCGTGACGATCCCACAAGCTGTTCTTGCCGACATGACTTAGTGCATACTGTATATACAGTTACGTGATTTCTTCAGATTGTTTCAACCTACAGTACGTTGACGAGCAGTTGAGCAGCGAAATACACATTTCCATAGATTAAACTATAGATTTAGATAGGTACAGTATATATGTAGATGTGGATATATATTGTCTTACCCTGTGCTAATGTGGTATGATATTAAACGAAACCGACCATCAGGTGGGACAAACGACAAAATACGGTCAGACTAAAATAAAAAAAGAGTATTTACGTTTGTTGCTAGTAGCAATTGAGATCTCGCATTCTCGTCTTTAGTAAAATGCGTAAAATACACTGAGATATGTTGTACGGTAGAGTTGTTCTACTAGTGATTTCCTAAATTTTATGTAGGCATAAAACCGCGACCTGTACGTAATGATAAAGCCTCGTCAGCAGGCTGAGCTGTGCTTTGGCTCTTTTAAAGATTCTTGATTGGCTGATTTGCAATAGAGAGCCTGAATGGAACTTACTTCCCATCTTTTAAAACGAAGACATGGATGAAAGCTAACATCTTCTAATACTCTGGGATTCAAGAAACACATATTCAAGTCTATTAAAATAAATGAAAAGCACCTTTTTAAATTATAAAATTACAATTCAAATTACAACTTAATACTAAACAACACGTACTAATAAAATAATTAGAGTTGTTTTTTCAGTTATTATAAAACTTGATATACTTTCACCTTCGCTGAAAATAATTTTATACATTAATACATTTTATACAATTAACTTTCAACGGAAATTAATTAAAATAAATATGCACGCACTTAATCTAACTGAAAGTCGATACTGTTAACATTAATATTTTTATATAGCGCTGTTTTCCTAGTGAATATTTGGTCATATTTATATATATTTGGTCATATGGGCTTTACATTAAGTATTAAACTCACAGGTTTTAACAATTAGCCTAGATTATTACGACTTTCTAACGAAAGTCGTAATAATCTAGGCTAATTGACAGAGTTGACAAATTCTTTTCACATAAGTGTGCTGCAACGAGAAAATCGAACAAACACCCTGTGATGAGAAGAGTCCCTTAACCACTGCACTCAGCGAAGCACCAATGCTCAAATTGTAAAATGATTTTTTACCCCAGTTTTCCCTATTGTATTTTTAAACTAATTTAGCTAACAATACATGCATTCTTTTCTAATGACTGTAGAGTCCATTTTTTTACAGGAACATACTGTAGTGCAGTGTTATTAATTCTTATTATTTCAACTGGTCGTGGTTTTCTGGTCAAACATAAAGGCGTTTGTGTCAGACAAATCCCTTGATTAAATATGAATTATAGTCTACCTGGCATTCCAGACAATTTACAATTACAATCAATCTAAAAGAGAAGAAAAAAGAAGAACAGAAATAAAGAAAACAGTTAGGTCTCGTTTTATTATTAATGAATAGAAGGAGACACATTCTCTGACTAAAATGTTTATTTAAATAAATAAACATTTTGGTCAGAGAATGTGTCTTCTTCTATGAATTCATTATGTTTACTTCTGGCCGACTGTCTTTAATCTTTTCAGTTTTATTATTACCACAAAGTTGAATAGGAAGAAATGGTGGGAAAATGAAAACATTTCTATGAACTTGATAATTTGGATTTTTTTAGCATGTCTGTGACAGTGTTTTTTACACATGATTATATTAAAAAGTCAGTAGTTCAATAACTCAGTAACATTGTTATTAACATGATAACACTAAACACTTAGTCTGTTAAAACCACACCATGATTGTTCAAGCATACAAGTACTATAGATGTCAGTAGTAACATACTATAATATAATGCTTCTTCCATCACAAATATTACAAAAACAACCCTCAACATGTATCAACTAGATGTACAAGTACATGTACATTCACAACAAATATAACTATATAGATCTTTTGCAACCCAATCCAGTTCAGTCAAATGAAACAAGTCAGAGTAAATATTGACTCAAAAGTACAAATTTTTTTGAAAGTCAAATACATGTATAATAATAATTTAGTTCACTCTAAACATGGTACATGATGTAGTTGTTGAAATGAAATATTTCATTTGAACCAGGATTCAGAATAAAACTAATTTGACTTACAGTTCCTTGGATTTCTGAAAAGACAGTATTTCCCTACACAAGGCAAAAGTTAGTTAGAAATTATAAACATACAAGACCATTTGAATTAGAGAAAATTGTTGAAGTATTTCCTGACAAACCTGCTTATCAATTATAGCATCAATGCACTCTTGAATGTCAAAATAAATCTAAAACAAAAATACAAGATGGTCACATTGTTATCATTTAAACCAGGCATTGTGGGGCTAGCCACAAAATGCCACAAGGCAGATTTTACTCTGGCTAACACCAAACTAGTTTACTTATCCAGGGGGAAGCCAGTCTGTAACTGGAATATACAGTAGTGTTTGTATATATATTCCAGCAACAGTACTAAATATTTCATACAAAAATACAAAACATTTTTAAAAAGGGTTTACATGATGTATCTTTTTGAAAATCTCTTTAAAATTGTCAAAACAATACTGGTACCAAATTTTCATTCTCCAAGTCCTTTAGGTTAATTAAATCCAGAATGATGAAAATACAAATAATTTTTTTTTAATACAGAGAAACAAATAATTTTGCATGAAGTCTACAAATTATAAATTATAGTGTACACTTTTGGAACTAAATGGTAATGAAAACTGTAATAAAAAATGTTTTAATTGTTTGTTGGACAACAGCATTTTAAAACTGGAATATACAACAATTGGTATATTCTTGGCTACCGGTATTATCTTCTATTAGGTGTCATTCTTTTCATAATAAAAAACATACCTCATTGTTGGCATATTTTACTCCAGTTCTTCTCCAAGGGACATTGGATAACTGACCAGTTGGAAGATGACTGCTAACACTGAATAAGTTGAATAAGAATTTCTTAAACTCACAACATTATGGTATCTCTGTGACTGAATCTGCACATCTTTATTACAGTGGTATTCTTACTAAAAGAAAAAATTCTAGTGTGGTTCAAGTATATGTTATAGAATTATAAAATGTTTTTGTAGCCTTGTCACACTTACTTGCTGTCTCCTGTTACTTTGTTAACAACTTTTCTGACAATACTTGGAGGGCGGATCATTTCTTTTAAAACATTTGATTCAGTTGCTAATGGAAACCCATTATCCAACATCTCTTCTAATAACTATGGAGGAAAACAAATTAAGTTTAATATGGAGAAAACAACAAAAGAAAACAGCTACTATATTTCACTAGTTTGCAAATTATTATGAATTATTTGAATCAGACAGTGATGTATAATGTATATGTCTTGCACAATTTGTATATCACAACAAAAGTCAAATTTATGAGAAAAACAATTCTCTTATCAATGCAATCTTTACAAATTAGACTACCTGTATGAGCTTGCTAAATCTAGATGTTAAATCTACAGGTAGTACAAATGTTTGAATCTACACTACTTTTATTCATAGGCAAAAGTTGAATTTCCATCTTCTTTTCTCATTTCATGTGCTTTCATGTCCTTCTCCACAATCTCACTCCATGTCGTCCTTGGTCTTCCTCAACCTCTGACACTCTCTACTTCATAGGACATAATCTTCTTCACCCACTCATTATCATCTTTCCACACAAAATGTCCAAACCACCTTAACCTATTCCACTTCACAACCTCAGACACACATTCAACTCCCATTCTCTCTCTCAACTCTGCACTTGCAATACTGGTACAATTTGAATGTACAACAGTTGCCAAATAGTAAGTGCAAATTACTACCGGGTAATATCACACCAAATGTATTAGTTGTCTTTGTCCAAAACAATAATCATATTTTTTCACAGATTTCACAAATTCTGCAGATCATAAGTTCATTTTAACTTACCTCATAAACAACAACACAATGTTCTTTGATGATATTTTCTGAGCACTCAGTAAAATATTCAACTAATATATCAACAACTTTGTGAAGAAACTCAATGACAAACAATGGAGGAACTATAAATATTACAAAGTGTTACAATCATAAGTACATGTACTGTAACCAATTAGAACATTTAGTAAATAACATTTAGTAAAGACTTAAAGTACCAGACAATCTAAAACAAAGAAATGCTAATACCAGTAACTATTAATTTAATTTTCCTCAAACATAAAATGATAAATTACTAAATGTATTCTTTAGTTATCTTTATTATCTCTGTGGTGGAAACAACTTTTAAAATTATCTATATTAAGAATCTATTAATTTATGACAATATTATTTTCTCTTAGTACTGGTAAATATCCAACAGCTACATGTAAATAATTAAGTAAACAACATAATCTCTACATACCTTCTGTTTCTACAACACATACAAAAAACAATTCATATCGATAAATGCTAATTAGATAGCTAAATCCTGTTGAGATGACTGGTGGGATGTCTTCAGGAGAGTTGGCCTAAAAAGTAGATACATGTTATTTACTGGCTGTGCAGCCCACATGGGGAAAAACCAGACTGAAGTGATTTCAGGCCCGAAATTTTGTTTTTCCCCATCTGGACTGACCAAAGCAAGTAATCGTTTTTTTGTTTGTTAAAGAGATTTTTGGTATAAAGCAAGCATGAATTCAAAAGTATGGGTAAATTTCTAAAGGTTTATTGACCAAATATATTTAATATACTGTACAGTGTATTTGGTCTATAAAAAATATGGTTACCCAACCAAAAAAAAATTGAAAAAATGTTTTTTTTCTGGAGACACATTTTTATATCTATTCTTGAATCAAGTCCCCCTTATACAACTGTTTCTCCCATCCATGTTCTACAAGTAAGTGGCTAACCTAAAGAAAGGAGAAGTTATGCTTGCTAATGAATCATAAATATAGTCATAAATAATTATATGTAAAAAAGTTGAGGAAACGCAATCTACACAAGTTACTACCTAAAATTTTAAACAGATTGTAACTTGACAATAACTACACTCATTAACGACGGTGAATAACCTTGTTATTGCAATGTCACAATCACGTGAGTATTTACTATAATATATTCTATAAACACAGCCATGTACCTTTCCTTGGGCCTCAAAAAAATGGTCACAAACTGAACGGCCTAAAACACTTCTCCAATGTTTCTCAAGAAATATGTCTCTGAAAAAAACAAGACAGGTTACCGAAATCGTAGCTAAGACCACGAAAAATTAATAATTAGCATCACAATATTCAATCTAATCACAGACAATGCTGTATTTAAATTTACAACTTGTAAGAAAGAATATACGATGTGGTAAGGTCAACATTTATACTCACCCGCAATGGTTAATGATGAACAGACTATGTATCATATCGAAAAAGATGGATGTCTTGGCTTCAAATGATAATAAATTGAAAAATAAATCTAAATTTTATTATGATCAACTCATTTATGATTAGAAACGAAAGCGAAAGGCTCAAAGGTCAACTGTGATCAGCGGTGTTCTCCTTCTAAACACGATACTTCATAGCATTGAAATATTAACACATTTTTAGAAAAATGCCGAGTTTTCTCTTGACTATCACGGAATCAAAATAGTGAATTTAAACCTTTTCAGCACCAAACGTTGTTTACCAAACGGTAGTAGTCGAGTACAAATAGCAAGTAAAAAACAGATACCTTGGAAATTTCTTGTCCGCAGCCCGCGCTTTGCGCGTTTTGACGCGCTACGTTTTTGGGAGGACATAAACCCATAATTTTGGGACTATATTGCTTCATGTTGCAAGCTTGCACTTTGAATCAAAATAAAACGAAAAAAACACTAAATATTTTTGTACTATGACCTATATATATATTGAACGTATTTTATTCGGTGTTTGTTTCACCAATATATCATTTTTTTGGTCGCTTTTTGTCCAATACACATGCTTATCCCTTAAATCGAGCGTTGTGAGACAAGTTGCGCGGTAAAATGCACACGTATAACAAAAGTTTAACAAACCTTGCATGACTTGCTATGGTAACATACACAATACTGCTCAAAAATAACCTAATGTTCCGAATACGTCCTAATCGCGTTGTAGAATGCGTTCTGAACGCGTTCAAAATAGCGCTCCTAAACGCGTTACTTTACACAACATTATATTTCATATGGTGCACGTATCGAACGCGTTCTGGGACAGTACTGTATACTGCGTCACGCATACATAATTACCACAGCAAGTCGCACCAACTTTTGTTCGTGATTTGGTCAAGATAGCTAAAGTTCCCCTTTCCCTCCCCATTATCCGTCCTCGTCCAGACGTTTACGTTGTCGTTCTAATCAAAGGTCCCTAGTAAAAAAGTGCCAACAACAGTCAGGGTTTTGACCACCCAAAGGTCAATACAAGGGCAACCATATTAGTTGTATATCATGTATATTATAAGTGTTGTTGGAGTAAAATGTACTAGCTATGTTTTTAATATACTCTGTACAATTTTGACATAAGCTTTTCTATATTCAATCATATAATGATCGAGTTCTTCTCATACGAAACTTAGTGTACAACATCACAGCCATCTCAAGCAACAGCAGTAAAAAGTACAACACGTGTTCCCACAGGATCCCTAGTTTCCCAATGCCCACCACCAACAAAACTCAATTCTTGTTGAAGAGCAACAGCAATGTTTTGTTTGTTTTCAATACGTATAAAAATCCTCACGTTTTCCAAATTCTCCACTTGCACAGATGAGTTGTAGACCAAGTGTAGTTCAAACTTTTGCGTTATTGGGTAAATCCTGTAGCTTGTCCCTGACTTGGGATCCTCGCGGGGCACAGGGTGAACACCAGTGACAACTTCATAAAACCTCTCCATCTTCTCAAGGTCCCGAGAGAATGTCACCGAGACACGAACCCCCGGGAATGGGCACCCACTTTTCAAGCCAAGCAAAGGGCCTTGCTGTTTACGTAGAGCAAAGTGCCGTTCATTCGGAGCTCTTACTACTTCTGGGATCTGGCACGAGCGCCAAGTGCTTTGGTCACTGCCCAAAATATTCTCCATTGCCCTAGCATTATCTTGCGCCATTTTGACAAACATAAGGGTTAGAGAGACAGCAGGCAAACAAGGCCGTTGTTCAGCGATATTATCAGTGGCCATTTCTTCAGTTGTTCGCAGATAAAGGTAATTGAATACACTGCAAAAAGGGTGCAGGGCATCTGAGAGTTTCCGCTGAATTTCTTCACTGCTGGCTCTTGATGTTGACAGCTCCAGAAAATAATTAGGTACACTTTCTAATGCTGAAATAAGAAAAACATTTATCATCTTTTAATAAAGTATACCTGTAAATGAAATGGAATATTTTGTTGCTTTTGGAAGAACTTTTTAGTGAAACCTCTTTTTTTTAAAAAGATCTTCTTTGTAAATTTTTGTGCTTAATCAATTTTAAACATGACACCATGTAAGGACATACACACAACAATTCTAACTGTAATGCATACAGAAAAATGTTCTAAGGTTGTTCTAGCTTTGTTGTAATCTACCAGACAATTCCAACTGCAATCATTACCCCAGGTAAACCACCAGGAATTTGGCCTTGGGGAAAATTGGTCAAATTCAATACTGTGAGGGCAAAACCAATGCCAAATTCTCCTTTGTTTTCGAGATATTTTACTTCAAGGTTTGCTCACCATAATCTCAGGTTCACCATCTTGAATTTTTACAATTATGCATGCAAATGTATATATGACATCAAAACATGGGTCACATAGAGATCTTATATTATACTAGAGGGGGCCCTGGCATAGCAAGCCCAGTAAAACCAGTGAAACCACTTCCGCCGC
>JAOBAZ010133328.1:0-11022 GCA_026546875.1 Pteroeides caledonicum | reverse complement strand
ATAGTACATCTGTGTTTAAATATTTTCAAGACAAACTCCCGAAATAGTAATTACCTCTAAAGTTGGGCTATAAGAAACAGTATTTAACCGTTGCTGATATACAGATGCACACGTAATTTTGCAGCACAAAAATGGCTCATTTTTACACCTAATTTAATTACTGTATATGAAAATAATATTGTACTCAACTTTGGGAATTTTGTTTATGAACTGCAACATTAAAAACTATATTCATCCACAAAATATTCAAATAGGACTAACCGCTTTTTATCACATTAAATAGGTTCAGGTTTCGTTAGATTAGACATTTTTTGTTTAAGCAATTCGTTTTCCTCCTTGAGACGTTGATTTTCTTGAGTAAGTTGTTGTATAGTTTGTTTCAGTTTTTTCACATCTGCATTTACATTTTGGAGAAGATCTGCTTTAATTTGTACAACTTGATTCTTTAAAACAAAAATGGGTATTTAGTTAGTATTTTTTATTGTGTCGTTCTACTAATTTAACATACTTTTAATAAGTTGTTTTTGGTATCTACATTACTGGTAAGCTCCTCAAACGTGATCACGACATTCTCCAAGAACAACCTAATATAAAGTTGCTGACGGTTTTTGCATTTTCGTCTAAGGAAACCCGTAAGCTTGATTTAACTCCACAGCAAAATATTGTAAAAAAGTAGTATCAAAATGATTTGCGGTATAATTAACGTGGTGCAAGTAAATGAACATCCGAATAACAAAGATCTTGAAATGTACTGAGTCACAAACTTACCATAGCTTTTTCTATTTTTTTGGCAACAAGTTCATCCTCGGAAAGATCCAACCTGGTAAGAAACAAAAAAGACAAATTAAAGTCAATTCTGAATAGAACATTGTTGTGGTAAATACATTCATATGAATTCTTGATTACAAATAAAAAGAACTGCCATCAAGATATCGACTTTCGGGTCAACTTAGCAGTAACCCGTGGCAACTCAAGTTAAAACAGGTTAAATTAGTTTAGATCATCAATTTTTTTAGAAAGTCGTCTTCTGGGCGTCTTTAACAATTTCTTTTTAACACACTAACGTCGTTGCATTATTACACATGCTAGAACCTGGTTTTAGTAATTTAGGTAACCTGTAAGTGGTACACCATCACTTTGTCAGCTCATAACCTACGATAACCTCGACGGCCTTCTAATCTATGTTTTATCTTCTCGTAGCGATGGCAGTTGTTTAAGGATTTACTTCACGTTCAGATCAAGCAATAAACCCGAGGTTGAAAACCTTAAAACATTGAATGGGCTGAATGGTAGCGAATTTCAAGGATGCAAACTGTCGGACAAGTCGGAAAACTCAGAAGCACCAGTATAATAAACATTGAGTTTTTAGACTTGTCACTTCAATGTTAATGTTTTGAAAACTTAGACAACGAACTTAGTCAGCAGTCGAAATTTATATCCTTCAATAGTAGCGACATAAATGACAGGAAGCGTGCAAGCAGTAAAGAAACCACTAATGTTGATGAAATCCCACCTGGTGAACTTGAAAACTCACTTAGACATTTTAAAATACGAAAACAAAACGGACACGAAGACTAACCAGATACACTTACTTCATTTTCCCGCTGTTTTCCGAGTTTACACACGTTTAAACGATGGCATCGAATTATTGACAATAGTGATGAAGAACTTTAATTTAGATGGAGTGATCTCTAAAATCTTAGAGATCACTCCATCTAAATTAAACAAAGGGGACTTCAAGATTGAAGATAATCAACATACATTCATGCACATGGCAGGAGTATCTACTGCCGTGCATTACTCAAAAATTGGTTCAAATGGACTCACGTGATGGCAGAAGGGGTACAGTATGTACACTCTTTTTACTGACTTTTGCAAAGCATTTGATTCGGTGGACCGCGGTTCGTTCTTACAGGGGGGAGCCAGCTAGTAAAATTAGGGGATAAAAGGGTACATTGTCATCTACCAGGACTTGTCCTTCTGGAGTCTCTCAGCAATCCTGGATTCAGGATCTTGTATGGTTTAACAAGTAACATGCAAGAGGTGATGCAATGAACGACTGGACACATTGGAATAAGATAAAACTTAACGCAAATGTGGAAATGCTTCAAACAGACAATTCCTGAAACATCTTCACTTATTTATTTACTCTTCACTGCTGGACCCCTTTGGTGTAATAACTGAAATAAAATGTACTGCATTGCACTGCAAAGTCTGCAAATGGATTAATGGGTTGAGTTGAGCAAATATCTTTTGTGTACGAGATTTTGCTAATTCTTAAAACTTTTATATTGAACTTTTAAAATTAAACTAAGGACAATATAAATAGTTAATAATGCTGGGCAGTTAAAGTTGTTTTATATACGGTAATAAATATTAACCATTTCAGAAAAAAACTGGCAGTTTACTGTTGCTCCACTACATCATTCCACTGGCAATTCCGTAACATATTTTTGCCTGATTCTGAAAGAAAAGAGAATGCTATGGTGCCTTGAAAGAGAATTTGTAGATTTGCAGGTTGCAGGTAAAACCATTTTAATATATTTTTCCTTGACAACTAAAAGTGGCTAGTTATGGCTGCCATTGCTTTGAATGGGTTATAGAAAGAATCAAGGCCACTTCTAAACCCCATTGATATGGCAGGTTTTCCCTTGACAAGTAAAATTGATAAGCAAGAGAAACAATCTTAATGGTACACATAACATGTTTTATTATACATTTTGTATGTATTCTTGTGCCTGATTAGTCAGAAAGCGCTTGCTAATTCTCAATATTCTGTATTTATTATGGAATTTCAGCTGCTCTCATCATTTTTTTTGGATCTAAGTTGCATCCAAAAGAACAATTAGTAGACTCCTTTTGCCTAGGCCTTGGGGCACCAACAGCCCAAACCTGAAAGCATGCCAAAATGGCTCACAGCCAATTTGCTAAAAGGCTGATCCAAACCTTTAATTCCAAATTGATTGTTTAGTAGTAGTAGTAGTAGTGTGAAATTTTAGAGAAGTTAAAAATACTAAAAGAAATTTTTTAATTTCTACTTTATTAATTGTGGTAATATGCTTGAAACAATAAACTTCATTTAATCATTTTATGAGTTTCTGATGTCTTTAAATGTATAATAAAACAATTATTGGATTCGGCTTTTGCATGATATCAAGAATTATTCAGACCTTGGTCAATGTTATCTGCCAATCAGCTTTGCTTCAGCAGATAATCATGCTCAGCCTCATCCAATAATTGTTTATTACTTCATGGTCAGACTATTAACAAAATTAAGATATACCAGTATACATGAAAAAATGGGAATGTATTGACAGGTCCTGTAAAAAAAATGTAAACCTTCCAATTAACTGCTAAATATGACTTTATTACCGTACTGGTACTTAACTTCCATCAACACCAAACAATTGTGGTAATCAAAGGGAGAACATGTGCAATGAAAAGCTGAATGATGAACAATGCAGTATAAGCTCTGGCACTGAAAAGGTTGAGAATGATTCCATTGTTTCTTTCATTAGGTTTTTAACTTTCACCCCCAATAATGCTATATGGCACTGTCTTGATTATTCGATTTTTAACCAATAAGAACTCAAGATAGATAAATGGAAATCTAATATAATATACTCTAACCAATAGAAGAACTTCTAAGGTAATTTTTTGTATACATTATATGATGTTTTGAATGCAAAGATGTTGTGAAGTTGACCTGTGAAAGTTCAGGGAGCAATGGCATCCATATCAGTCATGATTCAGATGTCGAAGAAGATTTTTTTGTATTCACTCAAGCAGATTTACTAGCGCAAGCGTAACCCTTCACAAGCGTAACCCTTTGCAAGCATAACCCTTCGCAAGTAGCCCTAGATGTTATGTACTGGCCCATTAATATAATGTCTAAAGCCCAATGTAAATCTTGCCTACATGTAAGTAATAAACAGACAAAGTTCTGCAGAATGGGCGGTGAGGCATGTGTAATTCTGGCTTACTTGCTTCAAAAAGCTTGCATAGTTCAGCCAATCTGCACAATAGCATGCAATTGAAACGTAAATAGACATATGCAAATTACGTTCGGGACTCTCACTGCTTCAATTACAAGTAACTGAATAATTTGAATAAGAACTCTTTTATGTATAAGCTTTTAGGTACATAAAAGAGTTCTTATTCAAGTTTTATGTTTTGAAAGTATTTGACTCAAGATAAACAGGATTGTGGTAAAAATCACTGCTTCAAGTAAGACAGAAAATATGTTTGTAAATATTATGTAGATTTGAAATTTAGATACATTTATTTTATAGCTTAGTAGGCCAATAAACAGCATAATGGGGGGAAAATAATGTTTCTTATTATCTCTACCATAAATTTTTACAATATTGTCAGGCTTGAGAATGCTGAATAGTCCATCAATATTCTGAAGTGAATCACATTGTCTTGTGAATTGTTCAAAAATATGACAAACCCCTCGGAAGCAGACAGAGTGCATGCGGAGCATGGGCTGTAGTGAAAGGGTTAAGGCAAACAGGGAATTCTGTATCCAAGTTTATTAATTTGGTAAAAACAGGAGTTAAATAATGTTGCAATGGGAAGACTATCAGAGCATGTTATTTAAAATGTGCTTTTTACCTTTATAACAGCTACCTGGTATAGACATGTACAGTGTATGACACTTTAAAGAAAATAACCCAAGTGATAATGTACCAGCCGCAAATGGCCACTTAAAAGATTTTATTCTGGTTAATGCCAGACAATTTCACTAGTCCAAAAGAAACTCCTGGCCAACAATTTGATCAACCTACAAATGTACTGTTTTTTAACTAGGTATTTGCTGACAAATAATGATACTAGTAATACTTCACTAGTACTTGTTCTAACACCAGACAATTTTATCTGTTAAGGGAAGTTTAAAAGAATTTATCAAACTAATGTCTAGTTCATGTCGAAAACAAAAGAAGTGACTGTTTAAAAGAGGAAATGATGTCTTAAATTTTGTCACATCTCTTCTTGTTTCTGAGATATTTTTGTGGGTATTTCAATGTTTGCTTGCTATGACCTTGAATTTACTGTATCACATTTTGAAAAAAATAACTAAAGAATGCAAAATCTGGGTGAAATATAAAAAAACTGCTTTCTGGAGTAAATTAGGTTTAAAGCAAAACATGTAACATACATGTCACATATTTTTATCACAAAAAAAGAATGTGCTTCTTTTCAAGTTTCTAGTTCACATTGACTAGGGGTTCTGAGAATAAAAACTGGCGTGATGCTGGTTTTGAGGTCATACATGCCTTTTTTTTGAAAAAAAATAAGGCTGTGGCTTATGTTTATTAACAGTCTGTATGCTTTCTTGAATGCTGAAACTCTCATTTGAAATAATCTATTCAGTATTCACATCCATATATTTTATTTTGTGATGTATTGTTATTATATTATTCAAATATTTTGATTTTTTTACAACAAATAGAAACTGCTTATCAAGCAATATCAGCTTTCCAGTTATGGCAAAACTAATGGGAACTGGAAGGCATTCTTAACTTGAACAGTTAGTGATAGCAGGACACCTTTTGCCATTTATTACACCCAGGATCCAAATAATACCCTACTTTACTCTTATCAGAACTCTGTTTGGAGCCAGATAATACTACTTATCAAGAGGTTGGGGTTTGGGCATTAATGGATTAACAGGACTAAGAGAGTTGCTTATGTCTCTTGTTAAACCATTAGACAATGGTCTCAGGATACCCAATTAATGCCAGACAATTTTACTTGTTGGTGGTGACATCTTCAGCATTGATGGGTTAAACATGTTATTTTGTAATAAAATGTATTCTCTGGCATATTATCTATATCTGGCAAATTAAAGATTTAACACAACATAAAACTTGTATTCTTTATATATACTTTATGTATGTTGTTGTCAAACAAAATTTTGCTAAAAGCATTGGTGGTTATCAGGGTGGATGTACCCTATAGACTAAATTAAGTCTTTTCTTCAAGACAGTCTTTAGACAAGGGTATACACATAAAAATAATTACAATTTATTATTGATAATGATTGATATTATGTATGGCAGATGTATTAAAAAGCAATTTTTCCAAGGTATTTATTTAATATATTTTGTCCAGAGATGACTGTCGTATTAAAATATGTTTGTCTATAATCCCATTATTGATACAGGAAGCCTAATTAACCTACACATCCTGAATCAATGGAAAACCAGAGCAACACATTAACTACAACCATTCCATAAATTTTCTTTAACACTCTTGACAATGTACCTATGCTGCATTGCTACTTGTGTATACATAATGAATGTTGACCGAATCCCTTCTACGCCTCTAATTACTAACTGCCTTTTCCGTTTGCTTTGTTATGGAAAATAGTAGTTTTCAATTAAAAATAATTATTCTTCTGTCGCTGTATCTGCAGTAATAAACTGCTTACCTGTGTGGATACATTTCGACCACATCATTCAAACATGTACATGTACAAAAAAATTGCCTACTCAATTTCTTTAAATTTATATAATGTGGATGCATGTGGGTACAACAGAATGAACAGAAACAACTCATACCTTATTTTAGCGTCGTCCTCCTCACACTGACTTGGTTGATTATTAGAGTTTTTCCCTAATCCAGACGAATTATTTATGAACAAGTCTCCCCGTTCGTCGTTCCGGCTTTGTGAACCAAAATTGGCGACGGCATCATTCTTAACTATAGGGTTTTTCTCCTCGTAAATCTGTGTCTCTCCTGCAATACTAGTCGCTTGTATTTGCACATTACTTTCATGGCTTAGTAGCTCTAAATTGCTTTCCGCACCTTTTGATACCGCTCCAGCACTTGCACTACTAACTACAGGATTTTTGCCAACTATGGAAGTATCAGAGTCTGTTTTCTCGCTCAAGTCTAATTTATAACCGGGGATTTCATTGAGATAAGGCACGGCAGACGGCGGAGGCTTAACAAAATCCCAACAGCCCCACCGTCCCCGCGTATACATCTTGCTATCATAACGAGGTATTTTTACAACTTTAAATCTTGAATTGCCATTCCCGGTAGCATGCGACAAAGTGGAATCGGGGCTTTCTCCTTCGTCCTCCTCAAGAAATTCATTTTCATTGAGTTCTTCCTCGTCATTGCTATCACCACGCCGTCGACCCTCCTTCGACTGAATACTCGTTACCTGAAAAGAGATCTTCTTTTTCGGTTGAACGCCACTCGAAGTCCCGTCACTTTTTGATAAATTGTTTTGCTCAACAATAGTGGCACTTTCCGCGCTTTGTTGAGGCTGATCGACAAATCCCCTACCCGGTTCTTCGACATCAAAATCATTGCCGCCGAGTTCGACAGTGCTTGTTATATGAAAGCCTTTCTTCTTTGGGTCTATGACCAAATCCAATGATACACCGGCAACCGGCTGTTTCAAATCTCTGCCAATGCTTGATGTATTTCCATCTGGTTTTTCTTCAACGGTTCGAGCAACATTTACAGAGTCGTCCACACTGTTGTTGGGAAGTTGCTCACTCATATCCCTTCATTATTCTCAAGCTCAGAGCTCGAAGAAGTCGGCGAAAGGGCTCATCCACAAATACTTTTGAGACAACAAAATCCCTCACTATAGCCTAATTCCCTAAATATGAAGATATAACGAATATAACGTATATAAAAGCTTTCAAACAAATAACATGGCACCTGAATAACACTTTCTATACTCCATGTTTTGGCTATCGGGAAGGTGACGTTGGCGGTCTGTGGAACTAGTCACCAGGAATTGCTGCGATTACGGGCAATGCATCGTACGTACCTGCGAACCACCAGCGCTAATTCAAACAAGCTAAAGTAAATAAAACCGCACTTCTAGTTTTAGAGTTTAAGATAATAATTTTTTGGCAAGAATTGTAAATATTAAGGCAGGCCAAGTCATAGCTTCCCAATTATTTTGGTCGTTTTAGAAGTGCGCAAAATACTGAAGTTTCAATACTTGCGGTAAAAAATAACTGCTAAATTGAAATGCCATTCAAATTTACTCCTAGGGGCTGGTTACATGGGGAATTTTCAGCCCGGGTGAAATTTTAGCCCGCCTGTTGACGTGTGGAAATGAGCTTGATATCGAAACGTTCAATTTTTTTATTAAGTTTGAAACTTATTCAAGCGTTATTTTCCAAAATAAGCTAAATTTACGTCTTGTTATGTCTCACATACAGTTCCTTTGATTCTCACCATGACAATTTATGAATTTAGCAATGTGTGATAAACTGTTCTGGTACTTTGCCACATTTCCATATACCAACATTACAGCCGGGCTGAAATTTACTCATGTAATCAGCCCTCTAGAATATGGCATAGTCTGGGACCATAGGAACGTCAGTCTGAGACACTGATCTCCATATTAACTGGATTGGCTATACCTTACTAAATGTTTATGTAGCGTGACCCTACTGGCCGCCATGTTGCCTTTAACACAAAATTCCTAAAGAATTCCGGAAGGTTACAGTTATCATAATTGTTAGCTTTTAGTCTGAAAGTCATTGTATTTGAAAGAACAAACAAGGAAATTGAACAAAACAAAATTTCTCTTGGGTGTTATGGCGGTCAGCGCAAACTAATCAATAGATATTTCCGCTTGTGTAAATAGTTTCCGGTCTTAAAGCACTTCTGGAAGCACAAAACAACCAAAAATATATATCCTTCGCGGTTCTACAAATATGGCCGCAAGTGGGTTCACGCTAGAGCTCAGTTCAGTTGATCCAGTTAATATAGAGATCAGTGGTCTGTACACTACAGTTGTATTTCTGGTTAATGTATCGTTGTATCCTCCGGATCAGGTTCTCTGCTGTAAAGCCATAGTGGCCATGTTGTTCAAATTACTGACAATGACTGGTCATGTCACGCCAGAAACCAGAATTGAACCATGGCACCAAGGCATCCTTAGAACTATCAGTTTTCAATTGACGTCATTGGTAAAGCATATTATAAAAGTAAGGCATAACATGTAATATAATCCATTCCTGAAGATGACTGCAACTTAGTCGAAACGTAGAATAAAATAAAATGTTATCAATATTCGGAGTTACTGTTGTTGTGTATTTTACAGTCAGCAGTTATGGTTTAAATGAATTTCCTCAAAAGCATTTTATCATGGACCTGTTCATGATAAAATACTTTGAAGGAAATTCATGAACAGTTCAAATTTTACTTCTGCACTAACTTGGCGTTTAATATAGAGATCAGTGTGTCACGTACATACTAAAGATATTACTAAATTGTGCAAAAAGACCGAGCAAAGAGACTGGGAATGACGTATTACAATTATAAAAATTGGCGTCACTCATCAATCCTAAGATCTTCCTCCAGTTATCTAAAGTAAATATATCGAGCTTACTGGACTAAACCAGAAAAGCTTAACTGCGTAGCGCGGGTACAGTAACATTGTACTAGTTGGAATTAATCACCAAGTATATGTACATGTACGATTTAACATTAATGTGTATTTTTAATCCTTATCAACGAGTTTAATGATAAAGAGTGAAGTTATTCATAAATTATATATTAGATTGTGATTTAGACTTTTAATAAAATAACGGCTTAATTAGCGTTGCGCCTTCGGGGGCCTGGATCCCATGAACAAATTTGATCGCCATACAATACTAGTATGTAATCTTATAACATCTTACCAGAAGATGGAGTTTATTTTTGAAAGAAGTACAAAAAACAACACATCGCTCAGCCAAGTCAACCGGCAAATTACGGGAGCACAAAATAAATAACAAAGCTTGGGTAAACAAATATGCCGGCCAGTGGGGTGAGTGAAATGCGAGGACCTCAGGAGCAATTCATTTTTACGATTTAAAAAATAAAAAACGTGTTTTTAAACAAAATCAAAATCAAAAATAAATTTAAAGTTCCCATATTTAAATTTTGGAACCAGCAAAAATTAATTCGGACTGAAAAACACTTAGAGTTGAAATTGCAGTCTTTTATTTTTCGACAATCCTTAGATTAAATTCAAAAAAAGGAAATGAATTTTTGGTTTTTATTTTCGGTTTTAACTCATTTCAATTTTTATTTTGGGTTGTAAGTCAGAGATTGTTTCTTAAAGTTTTCGGCTTCTTGTCTCAATATCTTGTTTTAATACAATTTTACTAGTAAATATTGCCTTTCAACCATTTTGATTGGTTAATTGTCTAGTAAACGAGGCATTATTTAGTAGCCAGACAAGCAAATGCTTTTTTCCAAAATTGCTTCCCAAAGTCGTTTAAAAAGTCGTTTTACATTAATCAACAATAAAATTATACTAAAACAATTATTCAAGTCAATCTCAGTAGTTATTTGTAATCATGCACCCTGACTGGTTGTGATTTATCGGTAAATATTCACCGATAAACACCTCGGCTTCAGAAAATAATTATTGATTATTATATGGTTGAGTCGGTTTTCTTACCGCAGGACTTATGTAGGTTACAAACCTTAAAAAATAACTACATTAAACTTGTAAAGAAATCTCGCAAAATCTTCATTGACAGGAAACTTCCTCAACGAACTAATTAACAATTATACTGATGAGCTTGAGTCGTACTTGAGCTGATAGCCTACGAGGCAGAGCCGAGTTGGTTATCAGCCATATGCGACGAGAGCGAATGGAATAATTGTTTTATAATATAATTATCCACTATCATATGTGAGAAAACAATTTAATCAACATACTGCTTGTTTTTTTTCCACTACTACCGTATATGAGCCGATATACGGTGACTATTTTAACCAATGGAATTGCAGTAAAGCTCATATACAGTAGATAACTATATTATATAAGTTTTATTATACCTCAAATTCAAATTGTCCAATAACTTTGCACCACGTGAGCATGTGATTTAAAGACGAATCGCCCCCCTAGTCGTATTAACCGAACGGTTAATACGACTTTACGTATTACATGTCACGCGTGGCTAACACGCAAGGTTCTCCACAGGCGGGAATTTCCTATGGTTAATGAACTGTTACTCATTCTTTATTAAATCGGCCAAGTAT
>JAOBAZ010133327.1:0-18761 GCA_026546875.1 Pteroeides caledonicum | reverse complement strand
AACTGTGTCCACTAAGCACGCTCAACTGGCTGGTCTCAGCCAGTAAACTGTGTCCACTAAGCACGCTCAACTGGCTGGTCTCGGCCAATAAACTGCAATTTTTGCATAAAAATACAGGGACACGTTGTACCAAGAAGTGGCCCTAATGGGCTTTATTCTGCGCTAATGACAATACTAGTGTTGTTTTAGCCAAGTATAAAACTAAAACCCTATTTTAGTCGGACCTAGCGGAATTAGTCAACTAAAACTAAACTATGACTAAAGCAGTTAGTAAACGGAGGCTATAACTAAACTGTAACTAAAATATTTTGCCTAAGAAAGATCAGAACTAAACTACAACACAAAATTAATGCGACTGACATAGAACTAAACCAGACTAAAATTTTTACTTCTATGTACTGTAACTCTTCATTACAGTATCTAGAAATATTTTAGTATCATTTTAAGTATGAAACATCTAAGTTCTGTGATTATAATTCAAATTCCAAGTTACTATAATTGTTTCAGTCTATTATTATAGAAACGATCTGGGACTAAAAAAAATTGCCACCTTTAATTGCGTGGGGCCGAACTAAAACACAATCGCCAGCTTGAACTAGAACTGAACTAAAGCTAAAATAAATTCCTATTTTGAACTAAAACTAGAATTAAACTAATTGCAAAATTTTAATTTTAAACTATAACTAAATTAAAACTAAAAATCAGTTGCCACTAACTAAAACTACAGTTAAAATCAAAACGCAGGAAAATGCAGATTTAGGAGATGATAAATGAAGACAACTGTGGAAATGCTTTGTTACGTTGGAGACATGTTCAATGGAAGTGGTGAAGCAAACCCAGCACCTGTTGCGAGTCTGCATTGCGCGAGGAAAAATTCCAGGATAGTGAATGTATTATTTTTTTCGCTCAATTTCAAAGAAGTTCTATTGCACCCCTATTTCACTATTATTATTTCAACTAATGACAATACACACATGTTCCATACAGGTACACACACGTTCCATACAGGTACACACATGTGCCATACAGGTACACACATGTGCCATACAGGTACACACATTCCATACAGGTACACACATGTTCCATACAGGTGTACAGAAAAGGTGAATTCCCATCAACCGGTCATGCACTCGCGCCAACTTTGAACTGATTCAATTTTTGGTGAGAGTTGATGAGAGTTTTGAAAGCAATCTGTTCGTTATTTGCACGAATAACCAAACGGACGACGTTCCTGAGCAATTTTCTGACACAGTTCAAAACATTCAGAGATATCACATTCACTTTCAATGGTAACAAAACCCTAAGGAAAATGGGCGGGTATTCTATAGTCTAAAAAGTTCACAAGGTTATAATCCGCGTGTGTTAATATGCACGCATACAATTATTGCATCAATTTACGTAGTTTCAACAAATTTCCTCTTCGTGTGTATCTTTTACACAAATGACCTGGTGTTGCATTTTTCGCAACAGATCCCGGTCTGGTCACATGTATTCTACACTGGTATATCACCACAAAAAACACCACAATTTTACAAGAAAGAAAGGGTTTGGTTACTATCATCTTTAAAGGACATTGGCAACAAATTTTATTATTGTCTCAAATGAAAAAACTCTTAAAACTATTTATTAACTTCTTTTACAGTTTTGTCATATCTCCCTTAGTTCTCCATATATTTCATTTCAAATTTCAGTAAATTTTGCTCTCGTCCGCCATTTTGGATTTGATTTAGCACACCATGTCATCAAATCCTCAAAATGCCATCAAAAGTTAATGAGGTTAAAAATTGTTCCAAGATGGCGGACTAGAAGGTTATTTAGTTGGTTAGTATTCTGGTTGGTTAGTTTCAGGTTATTTGATGCATTCATATAAAAGAACATTTTACGATGGCTTAAGAAATCATATAACTTCTCTTTTCTTGTGATAAGAACATTTTACTCACTCGCAATCACCCGCTCGTAAAATGTTTTCATTACTTGAAAAGTCATATTGTCTCACAACTTTGTCCGTCTTAGTAGCTATTGGTAGTAACCAGGGCGATGAAGATTTATTAAAATAACCATAAATTACAAATATGTACACATGTGATAAAATTATAAGCACTAGAATCCAATGAGTTCCTCAATTGGTTCGTATCTCCAAGAATCAGTCTTAATATTGTCAAGCTCTTGTCTGAGTTTCTTTAACCTTTGTTGGTGAGCTTCTGCAAAAAAGTAAAAAAGCTGGTAAGATTGGGCATGAAGTAAAATATCAATTCAAAGTGCATATGAAACGAAAATTATTATTGTGTTATCTGAAAGATCTCTTTAAATGGTTTTGTAAGTTATTTTACAGTTTTTCCTTTAGTTTCTTTGTTGCTGAGATATTTCAATTTGTTTACGGCATGCACACGTTTTACGTCACACATTTATGCATAATGGGTTGACACAAAAATGAAATATCTTCAATGTCACCGAGTTGAATCTTTTGGAACCCTGTGTGCTAATATGCTGGTGTGCCAGTAAAACAGATTAGACTTTTAGATATCGTCCTAGTATGGTAAAATTTATTGTATTAAACCTTCTGCGCCACCTCATTATGCAGGAATGTGTGACTCGTGCACGTCGTAAACAAATTGAAATATCTTAACAACGAAGGAAGTAAATGAAAAACTGTAAAATAACTTACAAAACCATTTTAAGAGATGTTTCAGATAAAACAATAATAATTTTCGTTTCATATACACTTTAAAGTACATAACTAATTATGTGTATCTCAACATACATGTATCAATCAAATGTCTACTAAAGACAATAATTATTTTGTCATCTAAATGGCATCGTTTTACTCATAAAGAGGAAATACGCTGTAGTTGGCAGTCTAAGAGCAGGATAGATGTATACGGTATTAGTATACATGTAATTCACACCACAGAATAGGAAATACACACAAGAGCCACGTGAAGCACGTATGTATGTTTTCACGCACATCTTTCGCGGCTAGTAAAGACAGTCCACTAGCCAATCCTTACTTATATTCCGTGACCGAGCCCTATTGCAATTTTCCATCAACTAATGATATTCATTGGAACGCCAAAACCTTGTTCTGATTACACACACCTATACAGGAATTTGGAAATGACCAATGCCAAAGTTTAAAGAGATTCGCAGGACACTCACTTATTAACCCATTGCCAACAGGGAGTATTCTCAGGCCGAGTAAAATCGTCTGGCGTTAGAGTAAAATCTATTAATAGGGTATGTGTAACAAACATTTTTGGTAACATACTTTATACAGATTTTTTATATCTTAACTCTTCTGATATTTTGATCAAACGTAGCATGCTATCCGCCATCTTAATGTTATCTTGCTGTCCGCCAAATGTAAAAACGTCACAAGCTGCGTCACCCAACATTTTTACTTTTAAAAATTACACGTCAGTGTTCGTCAAAAAGTGGGACATTTGCAAGGACTTGAATTTTAATCTTCACCAACAAAGTTACAAATACTACTTTCTCACAACTGTGTCATTTAGAACTAGTTATATAGCCTTACCCAGCTTGTAACGTCACAAAAATAGATAAAATTCTGCTCCTAGGTCGCATGCAGACAGCACGCTACATGTAATTTTGATCAAAATATTAAAGTTCCAAACAGGTAAAAAGAAAATGTAAAAGGCTATTATTATATATACCATTCTGTAAGGTATTTCAATTAAGACAAAAAATATGTCCAGTTGCTACTCATACATATAAAACAAAACACTCCAAAAAAAACCATCTTGCAGTAACTTAATATTTAAGTTACAGTAAAACCGAAAGGGACAACAATGTTCAGGTAATATTTCGAGTCTATTACAGAATCATTTTCAAACCAACTAAACTGGCATAATTTGAATGAGCAATCACCAGACACGGTCTGACAAGCACCTTCACCACCTTCCAACACACAGCTGTACTGGATATGGCAACCAAGCAACAAAATGCTGATAATCTGTTTCTAGTAGTCCCAATACGATCTTTCCAAAAATTTCAATAATTTTACTCACCCACAGCACATTTTACTCGCCAGACGATTTACTCCTTCAGTGCACGAGAAAATTGTCTGCTGTTAGCCGAAATAAAACTTGTTGTGGCTAATACCGCACGCATGGGTTAAAATGTCCCACTTCAATTGTTCCCTAACCCACTGCCCATTTTGTATGTCAGTATTTTTAAATCTAAAATATCAATAACCAATATTGGAAAAAACCTGATAATTATTATTAGTATACATTCAGTCATTGTCTATTACAAATCCTGCGCTCTGATTGGCTACTCGAACGTTGTCTACTCGGTGGTAAACAACGGTTGGGGAAAATGTCAACAAACCAAAGCCAATTGCTGTCAACAAACCAACATTATCATGCATTAGTTTACACAAGAAATCCTGTATGGAACTAGTTTACATAAGAAAAACTGATGTGGAACTGAATGTATACTAAAACAATTAGACAACTCGTCCTTGTTGTCTATGAGTAATAGTCAACTCTGGCTGCGCCCTCGCTGCTCATACACAACTCGGACTCGTTGTCTAATTGTTAAATATATTAGTTGATCCAATGTACTTCCAATGCTCCAACACTAATAGAAGTGGCTGAACTATAGGCTACCGTACTACTGATCCTAATAAAAAAATGAATAAAGTAATAGTAAACACCGGTAGTTCTATTTTTGTTTCATTGTATTAAACTTATAACTTACCTTTCTGTGATGATGAGAGGATTGCCTGTACTTGCATATCAACTTGAAAAACATTGCACAGTCCAACCCAACTATCTATATTTTACCAGTAGTGAAATATCAATTTTAGATTCACCAAAAAGAAAGTGAAGAGGATTATTACATCAAAACAATATTTGTGTAATATTTCTATGAAAACACATGAATGCGATGGGCAGTTGTACCATAATTTCTTATTGGTAAGTACTGAAGCATTACGGTGATTTTGGTAAATACAGTTTGCCGGTAGTCATTATTTTGTGTTGTTACTAATTAACCCTTTCTGGACCGTTGCTCGACCTTAGCAAAGTAAAATCGTCTGACATTAGCCTACGTGATATAATAAAGGTCAACTGCGGTCAGGAAAAGGTTAAAATAACTAAATGTTAATAATCATGAACAGAATTAGCGTGTTTGCAGGTGCACGCCATGTTGGGACAGGAAGCACCGGAAGCCAAATCACCAGATTTTGAATTAAGGCCTACGGAGAATATGCAAAATCCCCATTGTTTGACTGAACATAGTATAATACTACAAGGATTCTTTTTGCTGTTTGAGTGACACGTATACTGCACAGGTGCGCTCATAAGGTATTGGACACCCAGTTTTTTGTCCAAAGAATATGTGTTTTGATTGGTAGGGTGGCAATACAAACAAATTTCAATATAGCATTTGAGGTGAAGGGCTAACACTTTATTTTGATCACGTTTCGTTGCCTCATTTTATTGCTTAATAGCATAGCTTTGTACAGAAATGGATGTACATTTGCTGAGTCTTATGAGTAAAAAAGATGCGACATTTTTCAAGCAATATCAGTACTTTGTATGTTATTTTTTGCCTGTATGACAACTTTTTTGGGAAATTAGGATAGACGTGGTCCAGATTGTGCGACTAATGTATACCATGGGCACATTTTAAAACCATTGCTGTCCAACAAGTAAAATTTCCACTTTTCGACCTCTCCCGCTTATAAGTGAGTCTTGCCATATCCAGCCTTGCAAATATTATGACTCCATAATAGGAAAACAAAAGGAGTTGAACAGAGAAGCTGGAAGACGTTCGCTTGACAAAACCAAGTAGTGCGTTTATTTCTCAAAAATGAGAAAAATGGTAAGAATCGAAGCTGTAGTTAAATAAGTATGTTACCTCATATTGAGACATGAAATGGTCACCACACAGAAACGTCAGACGACACAATTCATTTTTATGCAAGACAACAAACCAGCACATACAAACAGAACAAAGCGCAGTTCTTTAAGCGCAATAATTTTTAATTGTTGGACCATCCTGCATATACAATCACCTGATTTGAACCATTTAATAAATAACTGGTGGGGAATAGAAAACGCCCTCTTAGACATGCCCCTTCCCTCAAACCCTAATGAGTTGTTCAGGACGATTGAGCAAATATGGAACAGTTATTCCAGAGGCAAACTAATAAAATACATCAACTCGATGCCTGGCACCATAAAAGTCGTCATACATACCAAGAGATGACATACCAGTTACTGGTTGTGTGTGACCAACGTTGTGTCCCTAATACAAATTATACTTAGCAAATTTACATTAGTCTTTGTACAAGGCTATACCATATGGCTGCAAAATATGGCATCAAAGCGTGACCAAAATAGAATTTTAGCTAATAACTCCAGTTTCTGTGTTCAGATTTGTTTGCATTGTCACCCTTTTACTCGAAACAGAATTTCCTTGGACGAAAAACTGGGTGTCCAATAACTTATGAGCACACCTGTATAATCCATGATAATACGGTACCTGTGAGTGGGTCTAATTCAAAATATGTGAAATTTGGCTGCAGGCACATCCTTCCTCTCACAATGAATGTGTGCCTTCAAGCAAACTATGACAGAATATGCTACCATTTTTTAGAGTCTAATCTCTATAGTAACCCACAAAAATATAAAAAATTTGGAACAGGTTACAGCACATATTTACTTGCACCAGTAGATGACTTGTGGGTAGTAATGGCACATTAATAGATTCATGATGATTTTCTTTAAGTTCAGTTTAACTCATTGCCTGAGGGGGGTTTTCCCTGGGTGAACAAAATCATCTGGCATTAGCTAAAGTAACACCTGTTACATAACTGTTTACAGCCGACACTGTGGCTCATGTGTTATAGGGGTTTATACAACAATCTTATTAAAACAAGCAATTTGGTTGGATATGAGCCATTTGTTATTAAAGTATAGATGCACAGATGACATCATAGAGATTTTGCTTGTCATTTTTCATATTTTTTGTTGATGTATAAAATAAATACATTAGATTAGTCATGGCACTCGACTTTGTTTCATGCCATACTTTTTAGTTCTTTACATGCCATGACATCATCTGTGCTCATCTGTGTATTACAGTACACACACATGGCAAAGTCCAATCTATTAAATAATACATTGGTAATTAAATTTATTAGGTCACATTAATTAAATTACTGTTGAATATGTTTTGAAAATAGATTCTTGATTAGGTTTAGTACTTTTTAAGTCTACAAAGTTACCACTTTTACTTTCCTGTTTTTTATATAATACACCATTTGACCACTCCCTGTACATGCACAGGTTAATTCTTAGTTCTGTTGTTGAGTTCTTGAATATTTCCATTTAAATGCTTTACAAACTGTATCAATTATAGTTAAATATATTAAGCACTAGACTTCAATTAATATATTACGGTAATATTAATATACATTATTATTGTTAAAAACATTAAACCTCAGCATAAAACACATAAAAAGCCATTTAAAACAACCATTGATGACCATATGTCATCAGTCAACTTAAATGGTCATCAACGTTTGTTTTAAACAGCTTTTTTACGTGTTTTATGCTGGTCTTTAATATTTTTAACATGATTATATACAATTTCTGTCTGGTGAATCAGTCGCAATGTATTGTTATATATACTGTATATTAATATAATATACGGTATATTAATATACCTATAAGTATAATTAATATACCTATAATCTTATTTTTAGCGAATGCTGCTTGGTGTATATGTATGATATTAAGTGTTTGGAAGTATTTCTACATGCTGATATCTCAGAAACCTGATATCTCAAAGCTGATATCTAATCCCCAGACGATGGGGATCAAACCTCACTGAGCCATTAACTATGGTCCTACTAATTACTGCCCAAGACTGCCCCGGGACTGCCCAAGACTGGCCAGGACTTCCAGTATACTGCCCAAGTTCACTTGGGTCGCCTAAAGCATGCCTAAAGTGCCCAGAATGCATGAACGATCTGTCAGTTCTACCACGAGAAAGGAAGAATTAGAAAAACTAAAATTGAAGGGAATCAATAACAGGATCTAAGTTTATATTGGATAGTGAAAGCACTTTGAAAGCATCCATTCTCGTTTACAGTTCAGTATAATCATTTTTAATGCAACATTTCAATTTATTTCTTTTACATTGTGTTATATACAAACGGATGTCTTTATAAAACGCTGGTGTTTGTCTGCCATATTGTTTCTCTTGTTTCTGAAACATAATACAGACTTTCCTGGAGATATATACCCGATGGCATTGGCTAGAATAACTTAAGTCATTAGTAGGACCCACTAAGACCAGGTTTGAGTACTTCATGTGTATGCATACTTTTCATTCTCAACATACATGTTTTCATATTGTGTGTTAAGTTATAGTTATATGTGTAAGAGCTTTTAGCAAATCCAGCTTGGTATATCCACCAAGCTGGTGGATATATCACCAAGCTGGATTCACTAAAAAAAAGGTCTTACACACGGTCCTACTAAAAGCCGAGAATAACCGACAACAGCCGACAACAACTGACAACAAGTTTATTGTGGCAGATAACAGCTTAATATGTAGTGAAAAGGGTTAAATCTTACCATGGACATGTTCTATAACAATTCCCATGGTATATTTTCTTGGTAAATATCACATATTTCGTGTTTAGTACTCTGGCATTTCATTAACTGCCTGAGTATCATTCCATTCCCACAAGGGGAACGCCTGATAGTCAGGCTAGCATTTCATCAGATCCAGATACATTTCTGTAGCTTTCTGACGGCAACTTCGCATTTACGCTGACAGTGGAAGTCGAGTGTTATATTATTTTGTGGTGCCTTTATTAAGGCTGTTTTCCATTGCAGTTGCTTTGCCTGTGCAGGCGGAGCGTCATATTGTTTTCACAACTATTTGAAGTGAAAAAAGACAATGAATGCTCTGCCCACACAGGTGAAGCGACTGCAATGGAAAACAGCCCTTACAGTATTTGTATCAAAATGCAATGAAAATGACTCTCGGACATGTTCTTGGTGTACATGTAACTGTTGTCAATAACTATGAGCTTGTTGTTGGTTGCTGTCGGCAATTACAAGCTTGATGTCGGTTGTTGTCGGCTGTTGTCGGGTTTTATCGGTTGTTGTCGGCTTTACACATAACTCTCACTTAACTCACATGTTAAATTAGTGCTTTAAATTCTTCTGTACAGTTCTTAGTTAGCCCACTTGAAAATGATGTCAAGATCATCATCATAGAGATCAAGATGATATCTAAGCGTTGTGTATTTTTTAACGCTTATAAACTCCATCATGATTATTATAAAAAGTTTCATTAAGTCTTAAGAAGATTGAAATAACTTATCAATAATGAATATAAAATATTTATAAGATTCACAGGCTATTGTGACCAACCTGATTGTTGCGCTTCGACCTGTCCTGAAATAGGAGATTGAAAAAGACATTTTCGAAATTTATACAACTTGGCCTGCCTCAGTAGCTGTGATCTCTGCTCGTCACTTTGAGATTGCGACGCCATTTTTACAATAACGGAAAAAGAGATATGCTATCGAGTATCGTTCATCTCAACGTTCTGGGCATCCCTTTATTCCCATAGTTATCCCCATTACCCTCTAAATCGGCGCCATGTTTTAAAAAATACGAGCAGCCGGCAGATTGTCGTGTTACGCTACCAGATAAATTTCAAAATAAGGTTGTCACTAGTGACTAGCAATGGAATATGAGCTCCTGGCATAGTAATACCATTACTCACTTTGCTTGTGGCGTTGTTGCAGGTGTTGGTGCCTTACTCTTTGCTTCCAGAGGTTATGAAATATTCTCCAGCTTTTGTGAATTTGATAAAAGACAGGACGAAAACAGTGCCAGCAACATCACTGCCACAGACACCGGTGTTAATGAAGATGAAAATCTTGACAATTCATTAAATGTTCATGGTGAGAACAACGTAACACCTCAACTACATACCGCTTATGGGTCTGAACTTACGTTGCCGACTGATGGATTTTCAGCCTTCTCTGATGTTGAAGACAAAGACAAATCTGACTTAGTCGGCTTACTCTATCAAATTGCTAAAAACCAGGCTTATCGCGAGGGCTTTATTCATCGTGGTATTACTTGCAATACCTGTAATATTAGTCCAATTTGTGGGACTCGGTATAAATGCGCCAATTGTATTGATTACGACGTATGTGAGGTTTGTGAGCCGGATGACCTTCACAACAGAGCACACGTCTTCTTGAAAATTAAGTATCCAATTCCACCTTTGGCGAACCCAAAATCTGCTTGCTTAAAGACATTTTATACAGGTGAGTCAACTTTAATTAATGTAGAATATTAATTTAGTAAGATCACTATGTCTATGATATATAATGTATATACTGAATATCAAATCAATTTAATAAACAGTTTGTCATTTTAATTCATATATTAATATAATAATTTTATTTTTGTATGTGATAATTGTCCAAAACTGTGTACACATTTTAAGTTTTGTGTACAGTTTAAGTTACTAATCCAACCTGACAACTATTACTTGTATTAGTATTATAGACTGTTACTGTTGCTATAGAGACTTAGTAACATCAATGAATCATTGTACAATATCCCTCATTTCCACTGCTTGAAACAGCCAGAACTGGCAGAAGTTCACCAGTTGGAAATGCCATGTTCTCCTCAAATCAATAATGTAATTTTCATTATACAGTGTATATATAGTACTTTAAGTATTTTAGATCATTATAACAATTACTATTGCATGTAAATTAACAGTAATTTAGCATGTTAATTAACAGTATGACTTAGTATAGGTATTGTGCAATCTTTTTGCAATTCTTAGTTTACTTCTTAACCCAGTATTGGCCACAAATGGCCACTTAACCGATTTTACTTGCTCAAGGAAAACCCCCACTGGCAATAAACTTAATCTAATCTGATAATCTAGTACCGCAAATCTTGGACTATAAGCAGCCCCATTATATAAGCCGCACCAACGATTTTTTGATGCCTGAATCTATTTTTTTGTATCTCCCATGACCAAACATTCAAAATTTGGCCACTCATACTTACAAGTTCATGAGAAATTCTTATATAAGCCACACCGGAATATAAGCCGCACCGCGAAAAATCAAGAAAAAAAGGCGCTGCTTATAGTCCGAGATTTACGGTAATTGATAATTAGTTACCCTAAATGCTCGGGGGTAATCTTGCTGTAGATGATTATGACCATACATGGTATATTTCAAGAAATAATATTAGCCACTTCCCTGAAAATGTTGGTGTGTATGTATTTTATTTCACTAGTATGACTAGAGTAATTTATATACAGTACTTGGAAAGGCGAGTTTTAAAAAAATGTTCTTGCAAATTAAAGTTGGTCACTCAATTTCTAAAGCAATTAATCAATTCAGTGCAAAGTTGACTAATTAGTATTGTTGTTTAATAATAAATAATAAATAATTCATAAAATAATAAATAATTTAATAAATAAAAATAATTTAATAAATCATTTTTGTTTAACTCTTTAGCGACAGAGATGTTTTTCTTTTGTACTTTGTTTTTCTATTGTTTTGGCTTTATTCTCTTTATTGTTTTTGTTCTATTAGGGTCATTAACGACCCCTTTCGCTGCTAAAGAGTTAATCGTATAATTTTAATTTTAATCAGCACCCAAAATATTTTTCTTTTGTTCTTTGTTGTTCATTGTTCTATTGTTTTTGCTTTGTTCATTGACCTATTTCTTTGTATAGGTTGCACATTATAATGCTACTATGGGTGTTATAGGTTAAGTTATAAAGATTTTGAATAACCAACCCTGAGTGGAAAGCGTATAACCTATGGTTACAAACACCAGTGATCATTTAACATCCACTGTTTACACTAGTAGGTGGCTCTGAGACTGATAAAATGTCAGTCCAAAACAAAAACCTTATTTTAACAAAATAGGAAATCAACAGTAACACAATCAGTATTAGATTACATGGACAGTTGATTGTGTCGAATTGAGATCAGTCTTCAATTGACAGTTTTATACATAAAACAAAATAATAATAAAATTTGTACTTAATAGTTTTGATTTTTCTCTTTTCCAAGTATTTTACATCAAAAGTAGCTAAAATAGTTTAACTTCTTTAACTGAGCAAATAGAAGCCAAAATTAAAGTGGTTTAGGAAGTGTTATTGACATGATTGAATTACAGTAACTGATGGAAAACCTGTACTAATTTGGTGATTTGAAACGTTTCTGTCTAACTTTTCTGCTTTAATTTTCTTAACCATTCCCCTGACTGTGGTTGGGTTTTATTATTTCACATATACTGTAGTCTAATGCCAAACAATTTTATTTTACTTGTCAAGAGAAGAATTCCTGTTGCAAAAGGCCTAATTGTGTAATGAAAACTTCAGTGATATATGTGGCTCCATACACCTTTTTAAAATGAGAACAATATCTTGTGAGAACAATAGCTATGGTGAAAGTGATCATTCAAAATGGCGGCAACTTATCAGTTTATTTTGATTTTGTGGTCTTGAATACAACTTATTATTAAAAATTTTCTTCATATAATTTGTAAATAGCAGGTCAATTTTAACCCATTTACAGCCGGAGCTTTCCGTCTACGTAAATATAGTAACAAGTAATTCTGCGTACAAAAGAGTGATTTAGTTTGCAGGACGCGACGGCAACGCGACGTCTGTTTTGACCGTGAATTCCCGGGTCGAGGACGGCGTTGCGTTGTGATTTGAGGGAACTGCTATAAACTGCTTTAAGTCCTTAGAAGAGAACTACTACTGCTAGCTATGAAATGTCATGTTAAAATACAACATTACAAGTGCAAAATATTGACTAAAAGAGATTATAAAGTTGTTTTTTTTGAAAACAATATAACAAATGGCTAAAAAAAGTGAAAATTTCCTTGTAAAATAATATAGTCAAACAAGTATCTTGTATAATCTTGTGATTTGTCTTATAAACATGAAATTTCGCTAAAGTTGTTTGCATTTCGTATTTCAGTTTGCTACGGCATTTATAAGCTTCAGTGGAGTTTTAATTTATATTACAAGGAGGGATAAATGTTATATCTATATGAAATGAACTTTTGTTACTCACGTCCTCGCGTCCTCGTTAGGACGTCAAAACTTATGTTTTCGCGTCCTGCAGTCATCTAAAACGCCGTCCTAGATGAACCGGAAATGTACACGCCACATGCCACGCTGGCGTCTTGCAAACTAAATCACTCGAAAGGCATAGACAAACCGGGACCCGCAAATATAAAATTCGCCGAATTTCCCCATCTTAGGGACTTTTTCTGAATTAAAATTTTGGTTTATATTTATCTAAGAGCATAACAAACCAGATCAGTATTACATATTCAGTTAGTATATCATATTTTAAAAGTATAGCAGTTCAAAATGTAAACAATGCGTTTGTTTACAGACTTCATCTTCGAAAAGAGGTTTGACAGAAGTTTTATTTTTAACTTATTTATTTTTATTAGGGTCAAAATAAAATAAAATAAAATAAAATACAGACACTAAAAGGGCAAGATGCGAACGGGAGGGATTGTCCCATGCGAGGCGACTGCCGAAAATTATTTATACATCAACAAAATTAAACAAATAGTGTGCATATATACAAAATGTCTGACTGGTTTGATATCTAAAAATGCTTAGTATATAAGGAAATTTCATTATATTATATTACAAAGATTGTATTGTACTTTGTGACATGAGCAATTGCGACACAAAGACCAGGTATAATGTCGACGTTGTAGACAATTTAAGTTGTCCTATTGATTACCAGTAGCGTAGCCAGCCCGGCAATTTATCTAAAGATATGAATAATGGTAATGATTTGCATAGCATGACCAACCTTGCGGGCTGGCTTCGGCAATCCATTGTATTCTTCTCCGACAAACAATGTATTTTATACACAATTGACCACCGACAATGGAAATCGCTGATTCTCGACAAGTGTGCATAAGAGGTCGAGGAGTGTAGATGTACACAGTACCATCGGTTTGTCATTAAAGCATATTGGAAAATTGTCTTATAACAACGGTGAAGAACTCGTTTAAACTTGTCACAGATTGACGCGAGAAAATGTACATGTAGCACGCGGTCATCATTACATTAGAAGTTGACAGTACTTTGTCGTTTAATTCAACATTATAGGTTTTGACAGGCTTCCCAATAAAACAAAGTGTTTCAACTAATAGTTACAGCAGTCCCATGCAGATGTCTATGTACGTATTTTAATGTATTTCTTACTATTTATTTATTTATATTAAATAGGTAAAGGGGACAATCGTACCTCTCTCACCTGGAATGAATTAGTTCACTTGAAGGAAAAAACTCATTTTGGTGAAGGTGAAATTGAAACTCTTTTTGAACAATTTAAGACCTTAGCCCCTGAAGAAAATGCTATTACTAGGGAAGCGTTTAACCAGTGCTTAGGACCACTCGGCAGACAAAAAAATCTAGTCATGGACAGAATGTTTCAATTTTATGACAAAAATCGAGATGGTGTCATTTCATTTGAAGAATTTGTTTGTGCATTGTCTATTTTAGTAAAAGGTAATCAAGAAGAAAAACTTGAATATGTTTTTGAAGGTTATGATTTGGATAAAAAAGGTTACTTGACTTGTGAAGACTTCCATCAAATGTTCAAGGCCTATTTTAATGTTAGTATTGAACTTGTAAGGGATTATATCAAGACTTGTGAAGAAGAAATGAAGGCAACGTTTGATGAAACTGCTGACAAACCAGTCTCGTCCGTTTTTCACGCTCCTATCCCAAATGATGTGCCAACGATGTCTGATCAATGTCTTAAATCATTAGATCAACTCTCTGGTCATTCTGCAAAGTCTTCTAGTGGTGGTGCTCTGCCTTTGATGGAAGCCATGTCTCAAGATGCTATTGATGAGATGGTTTCAAACGTCTTTAAATTTGCTGACTTGAACAAAGATGGTAAAATTACTTTAGAAGAATTTAAAACTTGGGCTATTTTGGATAGTACTATTTTGATCTGGTTTGATGCACTGGGAACTATTTTTTAAGATAAAAATTTAAGATAAATCTTATTATTGTTAATAAGACGACTATAATTATGTTATATTTCAATGTTTTACTTTACAACATTTATACTTCAAGCACAATATTTTGCTTGTAATTTATTTGTTAAATATTAAAAAGAAATAAAAAGACTTGACCATATCAATGACTTTTATTATATGTCGTGCGAGTCCGAACTCGCGTATTTCACCGCTGATCACGTGCGGGTCCGTACTTTCCCGTAATTAAAACAATATTTGATAAATATGCGAGCGCCCCAAATGAGTAAAATATTCTTTTTAACACGAGAAAATAATATTCATACCTTTGAGCCGCCGTGTAGTGTTTTTTTATTAACACTTTCCCTGCCAGTGTTCCCCACTTGACAGGTAAAATCGTCTGGCGTCAGCCAGTGTTAAATGGACAAACATGAAAAGAAACTCAGTAAGAACTCGGAAAAGCAGGAAACTCTCGACGGTCGCGCGAGGGCACACACACACACACGTTAAATATTTATTTTCAGAATTCACTGGTGAAATATGGTAAATATTTTATTTTCCGGTAAAACACCCAAATAAGGTAATACAGTTTACGACGTGCACGGTTTTTACTTCACACATTTATGCATAATGAGTTGACACAAACGTTCAATATACTAGAGTTTAGAGAACTAGAACGATTTCCAAAAACCCTTATCTGTTTTACAGCATACGAGCATATTGGCATACTGGCTTTCTAAAGTTTAACTCGGTGGCAACGGAGATATCTGACTTTGTGTGTTAACTATTTATGCATAATGTGTGACGTAAAAACCGTGCACATCCTAAATAAACTGAAATATCTTAACAACGAAGTAAGTAAACGAAAAACTGTAAAAAAGCTTAGAAAAATAACTTAGATCTTTCAGATCTAATACACAATGATAATTTTCGTTCCATATACACTTTAAATGCGACCAAAAATGCCATTTATCTAAATTGTTTAATTAAGCCTAACACCTTCCAAAGTTTTGTCACCAACGTAAATATGAAATACGGCAAATGCTGGGATGTACTTTGACCAATTACTAGCCACAGAAAAGGTTTAACTCTTGGTTCTGGTAGAGAAAGACTTCCTTAACGCTGGATACGTTGTATGTAGTGTTGACATAATTGGGTGGCACATATTCATATATTCATGTTCGCAGACCGTAAAAACAATCGATTTCAAAAATAGTTAATAATGCAGAACACAAATATATGAATATGATTATAATAGAGACTCAAGTGAGAATATTTACGTGAGAATAAATAGTTATGCCACGTGCTCCACATGTGACCAGCATGTGAAATTGGACTAGAAATATGTGGTTTACATGTCATCAACATATTACCAGGATGAGGCAGGTATATACAGAATTGTGGTCACGTGTGGGTCAGATAAAGATGTATGTGATCAACAGGTGGAAAAATACAGAGCATTTTCACATGACGTCACGGCGGCCATGTTGGTATTCCAAAACAATGAAATAGCGGCCATGTTGGTGTCCTAAATTGATCCTTTGAGAATTCAGCTCTTTTGTTATTGAGAAATTTCCTATTGTTTTAGCAACCACGCATGACTGGCGGTCACGTGTGTGAAAACACTTTATATTCAGCACATATATAAATTCGTATGTGCTGATAGGTATAAAAGAGTTACATAGGCACGTACTTTCTCCTGTTGTTCAAAACTAGGTTAGCTTAACCCTGGGTTAGTGAAAAGTTGAGAAGCAAAATTATTGGACCTTTCTTTGTTAAAACGTTGTTGCTTTTTAACAATCCTGTTGTGATTAGGGTCTAGTGTTACGATGTGAATTTCCAACAAAAACTGTGGATTCTAACACCTTAAACTAAAACAGTAGGTTAATGTTCAACCCTAATGTTCAACTCTCCTTTGTACAACTCAGCCCAGGTGGGTTTTCATAACTTTTGCTCATAATTTATACCAAGGTGAAATATTCAAAAATTTGGATTTTTTCGGTAGAAAAAGACGTGGCTCCAAGACATACTTGAGACTCATCAATTACAATGATGATACGAATACAGCTACAAAATAAAGTCCACGCACAGTCGTTCCGTGCTCATGCGCTTGAGAGGATAACGATCAAACCCAGCGAAATGTTTCCACGTCCTTGTAAAAGTACTATGAATTGGACGATTGATGCTCTATATTTGTCACATGATGCACGTTTTTAACATCAGACAGAAGGTATAATTAGTGATCGAAATCAAAGACCGCAGGCACAGCTATGCTAAGTAGCCACCATCTTGAGTCCATGCCCTCGATCACAGCCGTCCATTAATAACCTGGATTCTTAAAAACAATTTATTTCTTTTCCAAGCGGATTAATTACAAAGCAAATTTATTTGTTGAAGTGAAATAAATATAGAATAACATACACAATGTACAGGTCGACTAGCAAAGCAATTACAGTGATCAGGAAATATGTCATATTTCCTGATCACTGTAAAATGTCATTATTACAAATTGACTTCTCAGAGTTTAAACCGTTTTTGGAAAACAGCGGATAAATGAAGTAAGTCTTCGTGTCCGTTTTGTTTTCGTATTTTAAAATGTTCAAGTAAGATGTCAAGTTCACTGGGTGGCATTTCATAAATGTTTATGGTTTTGTTATTGCTTGTACTCTTCGAGTCATTTGTTTTGCTACTATTGGGTGGTAAAAATATAGACAAATGCGTAAGTACGTTGTCTAAGTTGTCAAAACATGCAAGTGAAAACTCTAAAAACTCAATGATTATTATATAATACTAGTGCTTCTGAGTTAGTTTTCCGATTTGTCAGACAGTTTTCATCCTCCAAATTTGCTAGCATTAATAAGCTAATTCAATGACATTTTTATGATTTATGACTAGCCATAATTTTTTGAAAGTTTGTAAAAACAGTTTTAAGGTATTTTAACCTCAGATTTATTGTGACCTTGAGTCTATTTTTGAGTCGGTTTTCTTTGATGTACCGCGGGTTGTATATCACATACAGCCCTTGAATACTAATTGTGTTGAAAATGAAGGGAAAATCTCGCGAATTTGTCATCCAAATTCAATAAACTAGGACAATATAGTTAGAAAACCTCCTCAAACATAAAATGAGTCAAATAATGCCCTCGAAAGTCGGACTGTATGTGATATAAGTCTGTATATCACATACAGTCCTCCTTCGAGGGCATTATCTATTATACCTCAAATTAAGATTGTCCTATCAGAAGGCTCGCACACTACCACGCGACGTGAGATTATTTATGGAATTACACATGGATTTTCAGCCCCCGGTATATTTTCCGGGGCATGGAATATAAAGTGGGATTCCGCTCTTCGCGCCCGCGAGGACGGGTAATTAATTGGTCGCCTCGGTAACGACGACGATCCATAGTTTCGGCTTGGTTATTTTGATTTTTGTTATTTTCCTGTCGTGTCTACCCCTAGCGTCGCTAGTTGCGGGACTTCGCCCTAATCGGCGACCTGTTGCTATGCTACGTTTGACCAAGGGTCTGCGCGGTGCCTCATTTTCAGATCAACTGTTCACTGATAATTATTTCATTTACTTAACAAAGTTTTTTATTACTTAGCATATTAATTAACAAGTGTCTGTGGATCGGGGTCCCAGCTGACCGATAAATATCTTTTGTTTTACAACGAGCTAAATAATCTGAGCAA